>JBAMBJ010002524.1:0-26644 GCA_037043495.1 Drosophila recens
AGATTTCATGACTTGGATATATTTCATGAGCAATTGACGAGTTCCCGGTTAAGTGGGGCTGCTGCTGCTCCCTTTCCGATGCAGTTTTATAATTGGGAACGAGCGTATTTATGCCAGTGCATATGTATGTGTATGTGTGCTTAGCGCGGAAAATGGCAAAAAAAAAGAAAAAAAAAATGAGGAATGTGCAAACCGAAAACAAAACAATACTGATTTGTTGCGCTCATTACACACACATACACAGACATACATACATACATTCGTAAACACATACATACATGTATAGCATCAGAGAGACACAGACATCCCGTCAAGGGGGCGTTTAAATGTGCCAACAATTGGAGGGTGGTGATCTCTCTTAATACATACAGATATATATATATATATATATATATTGTGTGTGTGTGTGTGTGTGTACAACAATTTGTTTTATTTCACGTACCATGCACTGAATATAACGACAAATACAAATGACAATCAAAGCATACGCTCTAATCGACAAATGAATGGAAATGCAATAGCAATGATTTTGAAAAGGGAGCGAGACGGGAGAGTTGCGGTGGCAGCCAATTATGTGGGCGACTGTTGGAGCGAGCGAGAGCGCGTATTAGGCGAAGGCCAAATGTTTGTTGTTTTTCTTGCCGTCAGTGAAGGCGCAAAGGAAGCCAGCGACTTATGAATGAAATCGACGCATTAGAACAAATACAATCACAGCGACGAATCGACGTCACAACAAACCACAATCACACATATGTACTATATACATACTATGTACATACTACGCATTAACAGGCGTATGTACATACGTATGTACATATGTTGAACCAAATTTATTGCAGCTTAAAAAGACGCATAATAATTGCACACACCTAAAGTGTTTCAAATGTAGCTGTTGCTGCTTCTGGCGACAACGTCTATGTCAGCATGCAACTATTCAGTAATTATTAATTCACCAGCACACGAGAGACAAAAAAACATCCGCCACAACATCAGTGGCGATAATACAACTGCTTTATAGCGCGTGTGAAGCTGCGTCCAAGGTGTGTGGGTTTGTTCGCTTGCGGGACAGACACAGTGGGCTGGCTGCGGCTCTCTTTTGCTGCACATTCACATTCACGTTCACATTACATTCGCACAAACACAAACACATTCACAAGCAGACGATGTATTTTTGACTGCGTCTACTTTCTTGACTTTGCTTACTTCTTCTGTCTGCCCAACGCTCGCGTCCTTTGATGGTCGTTAACAATTGATAGTTGCAAAGAAGCACAAACAAAGATGTTCAAAATGACAAAATAACCAGTACAATATCAATAACACGCGTTTGTTAAAGAAAAATAACAAAAACAATCAACTCATTACTTCTACGATTACATATACACTAAATTGAAAATAAACTCAAACAGTTATCGATAGCTTGCATGCATATCGATGTCAGCGCATTCAGCAACTCTGACTGTGTTTGATTGCTTAACACTGGAGCCTAAGTTCGATTTGCTGAATACGTTCCATTGCTCATTTTCGTCGTGATCTAAATCAAAACGGTCTATAGGTTCATGGTCAGTTATACTAAATGGGACCTTTCTATGAACATTTTTTTAACTTAGTGCCTTTATTCAAATTTCAAAACTGAATAATAAACTGACTAAATAAGTTTGTTCGTTCATTTTACTGAACCGTTCATTTGAACTTATTCTGAGCGAAGCAACACTGCTCTCCTTAGCACGTCTTTTACAACACTGAGCAATGCTAAAATCAGACAGCTGTTTGCCGATTGCGTTTATTTTAGTTTCGTAGCGTTTTATTAATTTTGGAGATAAGCGCGCACATTTAATTTATAAAGAAATAATGCCAAAAGTACGTCGCAGTCGCAAGCCACCACCAGATGGCTGGGAATTAATAGAGCCGACGCTGGAGGAACTGGAACAGAAAATGCGAGAAGGTGGGTGAAAACACTGACGCCACTGATTGTTTTTGTACTTAAACGTTTTGGACATTTACAGCGGAGACCGAGCCACACGAGGGAAAGCGCATCACGGAATCGCTGTGGCCCATTTTCAAGATACACCACCAAAAGACGCGCTACATATATGACTTGTTCTATCGCCGAAAGGCCATCAGTCGCGAACTATACGATTACTGTCTGAAGGAAAAGATCGCCGACGGCAACCTCATAGCCAAGTGGAAGAAGTCGGGCTACGAGAATCTGTGCTGCCTACGTTGCATACAGACGCGCGACACGAATTTCGGCACCAACTGCATTTGCCGCGTGCCCAAGTCGAAGCTGGAGGAGGGACGCATTGTGGAGTGTGTGCACTGCGGCTGTCGCGGCTGCTCCGGCTAATTCCATCGAACGCCGCTCATCGATGTAATCTTCACATTGCTTGTAGAATTAATCAATTATATCATTTCATTACTGATCTGAATTGCTTGACTATCCGTTCAGAGGAATATTAAGTAGTTTGTATGTAAATACTACATTCTTAGTAATAAAGTCACCTTGATAATGCGAAATGTGTCACTCCTGTGCGACATATTTATATAGTACAACCAATAATATCACCTTCTTTTCTTCTAGATAACATTTCCTAGAACAGACGTTATTTGTCGTTTCAGATCAACTTTCAGCTCAGCTGGCAAAAAGCAGGGTACATTTGAAAGCTCAGCTTTCAGCGAGCATACAGAGATTCCTTGAGCGGACCTCACTGCGCATTTGACACTAAACTCTACCGCCGACAGGTGTTTGAGCGGTCAAAGTTGATTATTAGTTAATTGAGCATCATTTTACAAAAGTTCTGTCCACAACTATTTCGAAAAAAAGTTCTGTTAGAATTGTATTGCGTGTATTTCAGATTCCCAACTCCCCTTTACTAATTGGTGCACCCAAGTTCATCGTTTTTTAAGTACGGACAATTAAGCAAGCGGAGCGTGTTGAGGAACTTATCAGTTCGATTGTATGTACCCATGCTTTCCCCCCTTACATCAGCTGCATAGTCAGCAAGCTCCGCTTGCAAATAGTCTGTGAGCGCAAGCCGTAAAGGGCAAGCTTTGTGTCATAATTTTTAAAGTCCTCCGGAAGATTGCGCTACTCTCTACATATGTTTGTGGCAGCTTGTGACAGTTTATGACACAAGTGAAAGTGTTTACATTGGTGGTACATACATACATATGTACATACGCATGTTAATTGTGAGTCACAGTTTTCAATGTGAGCATGACTTATCCTCTTTTTTAGAGCATCTCCGTTTTAAAACTATTATTTTACAGAAAAATATCAAACGTCTGCTATCTACTGGAAATCTACCGCGTTTTATTAGTTACAGAATTGATTAAATACGTACATTAGAAATATTTAAGAGTAATAGGCACAAATGTGTGAAATGTCAATGAAGAATGTACCCAAGATCAGGGTTTAATTCTATTTTCGCCTTGATTTGGTTCCTAGTCAGTCAGCTTGTCTCCTCCTTGTGACGGAGAAATGTCACCACTGACACAGAGCCTCATAATGTTCACAGAAAGTGATCATTGAACAAGTTCGTTACCTATGCGCAAGCAGTGCTGCCAGTTTGGCCATTTAGTTGCTATTTAGATTTGGCAACTTTTAAAAAAATGTTCTACTTATTTTTAAAAATGCTATTAGCCACAAATCTAGCAATTTTTAATTTTTCTTTAGCAATTTTAGCAACTTTATTACAAAACAAGCAATATTGTATATATTTTTTTTTAGCATTTTTGCCTTTTTTATATTAATAATGGCTCACAACGATATCGGGACTAGGTATTTAAGTCAGTGGCTCGATTATATGAACAACTTGAAAGTTTTTGCTCACTCTTTTGCTGTGTTTTGTGATTGGGTTAAAATGCCAAAAGCTTATAAGCAAAATTTTTGGATTTAGCCATAATTTAAATTTCAATAAATATAATAGAACTACAAATTGAACATATGAAACTTCAAATATTTTAACAGGTACACAGACACGGAAAATGTTGCCATAATTATGCTCTACCAATTGAGTACTTGACTAAAATCACTAGAAATGAGAAGTAGTCTGACTTAAGTAAAGTTGACGAATTAGATAGCATTATACAAAAGGACTCTTAATTTTATTTAAGATATGGGCATTTCCATACTCGCGCACGGGACATTCGTACACATTCAAAGTAAAAAAACGGTAAAAAGGAAACGGTTTTTTTTTCTGACGAAGGGCTTAACATATAGCTTTGATTAGCTCTTTCATTGGTGCAAAGAGTGATTTTGGGTCATTTTTCATTTTAAAAATAATAGAAAAATTCAAGTGATTCGCACGGGACACAAAACGGAAGTGACTTGTGAGGTCAACCAATTCAAACGCCAATTTCAGCGAATCCAGAGGCAATATTTTAATGCAACTTATTTTTAACTCTTGTACATTGATGCCTCCTTAAAATGGTTATGATTTTTTTCAAAGATGACTTGCACTTTTTTTTAAATTCAATTTGACGTAAATTCGCACGGGACATCGCGCACGGGACATTTTTTACCATCACTTTTTAACGTTCTTTCTGTCTCTCTATTTAAAAATTATATGTCCAAAACAGCCCGAAAAACTTATTTAAATTAAATTTTCAATATATTTCTTTGAATTAAAATGGTTCATGTTACAATTTTACTGTCCTACTAAGTGTAATCGTTAAAATACAAACGGTCCATTTTGGAAGTCAATTTTTAAGAAAATTGACATAAATATGAAAAAGTGAATTTATTCCAATGTAGAATCTATATGTTCATCCTATTGAATTTTTTCCAGTGTATATTGCTTAAATAAATAACTTAAATACATTTCTGGAAGAAAATTTCAAAAGATGTGAATTTTTGATCAATTTTACGTTTTTGGCCGCGGTGGACCTTTCTGTGAAAATGCCCATATGAAATCATGTTACTTTTTAATTTAGATCTCTTTTTACTTATATATATTTGTTGAAAACGAAAATTTAAATAATTTATAATTTTTTTTTGGCAATTTTCACATAATTTTTAGCTATTTTTAGCAACTTCTTTTTTTTCCAAATCTAGCAATTTTTGCCTCGAAGATTCTGTTCTTGAGCGTTATGAAGCACCGCATTGCGGGTCGGAGTACCATCATATCCGACTCATGGAGGGCTTATAACTGTTTGCATGGCGAAGGATTCAAACACCAAGCAGTTAACCACTCAAAAAATGTTGTGGATTCAGTGACACATGCGCACACAAATTACGTACTGCCCAACGACGATGATGCAGAGAATTGAGGAGCCACCTCGTGACCAAATCGGTCCTTTTCAGGACCACTATTTAATTTCCATAGAAGGTAAAATACTTTTAAATTTATTTTTATATTGAAAATTTGAAAAAATACAATGAAAAATTTAATTTTGCATTGAAATTTAAAAAATCCGTTGAGAAAAATATTTGTTTGTCCCTTAACAAATTTCTACATCTTATTTCGGTAAGTCACCATATTTTTTTAATTTTGAAGATACTGGCACATAACAGGCATTTAATTAATATTGTCGGTTTTTTAATATCCATTCAATATATAATTTCGCACTTTTTGGGAACCAAGCCCTTGAAAAAAATATTTAAAAAATCAAAATCATTTCAAATTGCTCAAAAAGAGCGGATCAAGTTTGTCACCGCAAATCTCTGAAATCGATCATACCCAAAGCTTTGGAGATAGATCTCTATTCTTTGTGATTATTTTTTTTTTGTAATCGGTAAAGTATGAAGCGATTTTAAGTTTTTAGGCAACTCAAATCAACTTATTTCGCAGAGTAATTCTTATTTATAACATATTTAAAACATTGCTAAAAAATGTAAGATTAACTTGATCGACGATGCCAAACCGATAAACGAAACGGAGATACTAGTTAAAATATATGCACCTCATAAAAACAATTTACATACAAATTTACATTTTAAATATTTATATAAATTTCCTTGTAAGTGTTCTCGAGACGAACACATATTTTCATTTAGAACGAGCATATTAATTCAAATGCCGCAGTAATTTAAATGCTCGCCTTGCACTGCATTTCCGAGCATTTTCATGAACATTACACAAAGCACCCTTTGGTTGAGTATATGTAACATATACATATTTTGTCAAAATGAAAAAAAGGAGAAATACGAGTTGCCAAGGTTTGTGTGAATACCTCAAAATCCTATTTCATTTCCATACTCAATATATGTAAGAACGATACATGTTTGGCATTTTGTAGTAAATTCTCGCCACAAATCCTATTGGGCGTCCATTTTCGCCTCCCTGTTCCAAGCTGTGTGTGTGTGTGAGCTTCTAGTCCTCGACAGCGGCTGTGTCACGAAAATTGCATGTACACCCACAGACACACACACACACACACACGTCTATATATGTTATATATATACACATATATATTTTAATTTAATGCCCTGAACAATTTATTACTGCGCTGACATAATTCAAACTCAATGGCAATGGCATTGTGGGTCCTCCCTCACAGAGAATGAAGGAGCGGAAAAAGGAGAATTTCGCTTTATGTGCGTATTTATGGCTCCTGCTTTTTTTTCGGGGCACATCCAGTCAAGTCGCGAATTGCCAACGCTGAGCTGGATTGTTTCGAGTGTCAGCGAAGTGGTTGGGCATTGGCGGGCGGTCTCTGTGGTCTTTTCTGGCCGGGTCAACTTCTGTTTGCTTTCAACTGGGATTCGACAAACTGATTATAAATGGTTTTTTAATTATACTTATGGGCAGTTATTTCCATTTTTCTCATTTGGCAGCTGTTTGGAAATACAAAAATATTTTACTACGCGACGTGATGCCCCGTAATATAATACATGCTCTTATTTTTGGACTTGCTCGTACATAGACTACGAATTGAATTTGCTGGCTTCTGCCGCTGACAGTGCTCATCTGGGTATCCGCTCATCCTCTGGGGATGGGGGACATGGTAACTAGATGAATGGGAATGAGCATTTTATATTTAGACATCAAAATCCTTCATCAGGACAAACAGACGACGCCCTAAGTACTTATCTCAATGTACAGTTCCGATGAAAATAATAGTACCACGAGAAGTAAATGGCTTCAAAGGGAATTGTTGTTTATTTCCACGTACGGTGGTTGCTTTTTTGCACTTAAATAAACAAAAAACAAAGACAATTGTCATAAATTATGCTTATTTTTTCAAAGTAACAGATTTTTAACTTGTTAACAAACAAATCATTAAAATTAAGAACAAATCAACAAATAGGGGAAATGTTCATTTACTATGGCATAGTTTTCGGTGGCCATAAAAGCTTCCCATCGAGTCACCATTGAATCCATTAAGGCCTCGCATTTTGCCTTGGGAGTTTTCCGGAATTGTTCTTCTACTATTCCCCAAAAGGTCTTTGTTTTTGTTTTGGCTTGGTCTCGAAGAAGTATTTTTTTAGCAACACCTTAAAGACCGTCCGTGAACACAATACGGCATTTATTTTCATTCACATCGATGATAATATTTGTACCAGAGCTGTATAAATCTGCTTGGAAACGTGTTTATATCTGTGTTTTTTATATAACTGACCACTGTGCGAATTAAAATTACAATTGTTACTTTTAATGACTAAAAAAAGGATTTTTCTTTACAATTGTGTTGATAGCTGTCTATCTCGCTAAGCCAAAGCTTTATTAGTCTCAATCGCGCATCCAAAAGTTAATGAAGTGGCAATCGAATTTCTCATGAGGTAAAACAGTACAATTTTCAAAGAGAAAATAGTTCGATTACATATGTAGCTGTTGTATTTATATTTCTTGAATTAACATGTTTAAAAACAAGTAAAGTGTTACTGTGTAAGTACAAGTTGAGTCATTTTAAAGCCCAATGCTGTTGTTTTTTGAGATGCTTCAGTTAAACTTGAAGATTGTCTGTTTCGTATTGTTTTATACATTTTGAAGGAAAAATTGAATTGATAAAATTGAACAACTATATCTTAATATACTCGCTATAAAATAAACCGTTCAAGACCTCAGCTGGCTAGATTAGATTATGATCCCCATATTTAATAGGCTTAGGGTAAAAAACTGTTTTGCTATAGATTCTAATAAAAATCGTTCGTTATCAAATAAAATAGCGTACATTATGTTACTTACCACAATTCCCATTTATTTTAATTCTTAAAATCAGAATTAATTGAATGCAAGCAACCGTTTGGTCAAAATAAATATGCCGACTAGTGTATGTATTAAATATTCTCCTCGCTTTCAAAATATATTTTACACAATGATACATACGTATCTGAAAATAGGGTAAATTATATACAGATATGGCAAAAGTGACCCAAAGTTACATAATGTTTCGGGATATTTGCAATGGTAATTTTTATTTTTAAGCTGGACGCACTAAAATTAATTGTTCATTTGTTGCCCTTTTCCTGTATGTTGACTTTACCTGAAGAGCATCAGGCAGCGACACGTCCAGAAATCCATGTGGCCTGTCAATTCGACAAAGCGTTACAAATCTGTTCAACCAAAATGGTTACCTGAAGTTGCGGCACTTGACCGGGCAATGGATGGTAGACCACTGCCGGGATAAACCAGGTATTCCGGCCAATGCTCTGATGGAGTTGCGGACTGCGGATTCTTATAGCAGCTTATCGCACGTTTGTCCTTCGGACTTCGTTCCCCTTTGTGCAGTTGTCATTTTCACGTCCATTTTCACGGCCAATTCCCAGCTGAAAGCTGCCCTGCATTAGCGCGTATCAGTGTGGGAATGCAAATGCGAGTTACTTGCAAGTTCTACTAATATGCACTCCTAATATTAGTGTCTCCAATATTGACAGCCCGATAAGTTGGTTTTGAACTTGGTATTTAGCTGACAGCAGATGTTTGCTCACTTGGATTTCAAACTGAATTCGGAATGTAACTGCGTTTTCAGCCAAATGCCCTGCACTTGCCGACTGTGTTCTTATGTTATCTCGATGCTGTCATCTCACGCGGCAACTATTGTCTTGTATTTTGAATTAAATGTGTGTACATAAGTAACTCTGGTATAATGAATGCCTTTGAAAATTATTGACATTTGTCCAACAATTCTTAGCATGCGGTCTTAGTTTCATTTATGTTCTTATCATAAACAGATAAGTGTATTCTCATCTATGATTCAGAAAACCTTTAATACTTGTAGGCGGTTAAGCAAGATAATTTCAGTGCGAAGCGGATAAAATGTTTAACATGATTTTTGTTCTTAAAAACCGTTCACCAGAACAAATCGACAACAGAAAATCGATGAAATTTCTATGCTTGTTCTGGTGAACGGCAGCGATGAGTAATCATGATTTCAAAATTTTGTGATTGTGATGACTGAAAATCTGATGCTTTGTTATCTATAAATCAAATCGCAATCAAAAGAACACAAGATTTTAAATTTAAAGCAAGGAAACTTATAAGGAAACCACTTTATTCATGTTATTTTGAATTGCATAAAATAAATACAAAGAAGACGTTGAACTCTGCGTATTTTAAAGAAAAATGTCAAGGAAAAGTGCTTTAAAGTTTCTTACATAAAATATTTAATGCGAATGCAGTAATGGCTTAGTTATTTATTAATACAACATATCATCTATTATTTTAAGCTAATCGTGCTAAAATTACCCCATGTCAATAGGGTACTTTAAAGGATTGGCCATCTACGCTTTAACCACAGGATAGAATTAAATATTAAAAAAACTTACTGCTTTTACATGATCTTTCAAGAGTTTGATGGACAACAACATGTTATTGATTACAGGTAGGTCCGGTGCTAATCCGTTTGTTTACGTGGCCACGGGTAAGTCCAGTCGACACAGGTAGCTGGATTAGGTAGGCGGCACAATTGTTTGGGACACAAACAAGATCATAAAACGGTCGAATTTTGATTCATAAAAGGGTCTAAAGAGTATCTAGCCATATTTATGGCATAGATGACCTGACAACGGCTTGCGGCCTATAAAAGCGAGGCGTTGACAAGTGGATGGTAGCAAACGCGGTTCTGACTTTGAGTCGAGCAGTTCGAGAGCAGAGCAAGACAAACGATAAGAAGAGACGAATTTACAATTCACTGCGACGCAATGGAACAAAGTAATATTTATCTACAAAAATTCTACACCCAGATGGGCCACTATCCGTATCAAGAAAACGGCATCGGTGCGCTGCCGACCAAGATACCTATGTTGGTGCATAGTAACAAGCCGGAGAAGATTGACGAGATGGTTGCCATCGAGCTGCAGCATCTGAAGACACACTATGCGGACGAGGAGCAGCGCTACGTTGACCAAATGCTGATCGAGAATCCCGTTGTGGTCGAGAGACGACCGCCCACAACCAGATCATCAGACGAGACAACTTCGGTCGCAGTTACACAGACACAGACACAGACGTTGTCCAACAGCCGTGACACTACACAGCGCCAACGCGCCGAATCCTGCCGCAAGTCGCGTTACAACAACAAGATCAAGAAGGCCAAGCTGCGCTTCCGACACAAGTTCGCCTGCAATCAGTTGTCGGAGAGTGCCGGAGTCCTGGACTACATGCGCGATGTGATCGCCCAAGCGGAGTCGCAACTTCTGGCGCGCGGCTTTAACCGAGCTGCTCTGGAACGGATGCGCCAGAACTTTGGCGTGGACCGCTGTGGTGCAGCAATCACATCATCGATGGACCACTGACCGCTGAGAACAACCGCTGGCGTTGCAGAACATACCATATTATATTAAATACTAATCACTTTAAGTTGTACAAAGGTAGAGAGAATAGTTATTGTATTATTATTATATGTATACCTTTTTTTTTCTTGTTGGTTTTAATTTTTTTTAATAAACACTTATGCAAAGCAAAATCTAAATTGTATTCGATTCAGCTGGCCTGGTATTTAGATAATTCTAAACAATAAAAATTTCAGGAAACAAAATAACTTTTGTTTATGTGGATAATAAATTTATCTATTTTGAGATGTAACTGATAAGTTGTTTTTGTCAGTTTAACCTGTTATAAAAAAAGATCGCTTATTCAGTTTTTCTAAATGCTTATACTAGCAATAAATGTAGCGATTTTGGAAACACATTTAAACACGTATAAATAAGTGCTTAAAGCCACCATTAAATACCTTTAAATTTATACAATCTTGACGCGAATATAGATAATATTTAAAAATCGCATGTGAGATTGGGATGACTATTATACACTAAACTAATCGGCTTAGTTCTATTATTTTTCTTTACCCAATTATGAAAGGACGATTGGATTAAATCGACGATCGGAGTCGATACATCGGTGCCCATCGGTGCCCATCAGGTAGCAGATACATATGGACCGACCGTCAGAAGGCGATTGGTCGATAGCACTTGCTTACAGCCATTTTGCGAATTAAATCGAAGTATGACGAAAATCGCAATTGAAATTATTTTTTGGAAGCGTTTTCGAAATATTAATATTTATTCGAATTTTTGAAGCTGTTCCGACATTTTTGAGTATATTTCCAGTTCTAATCAACCGATTTGGCCAAACAATCACTCAAACTGAGCCCTCTAGCGATTTTCGAGATTTTGTGATTTTTTGAGTTTGAAAACTCACATATCAATATATATCCTGGAAAAAATAGAAATCGCAAAGATAAAATGTATTTTAAGTAATTATTTTAAGTGCTATTTTCGTGTTTAGTGAGCCAAAGTCCAGAAGAAAAACACACATTTTAATTTGCATAAAACTAGTTTTGATTTAGTATGAAAACATTTAGAAAAACTCGCAGAATATGCATTTGGTGTTGTGTTATACGTTCTGACCAAATTTTGGTTCAAACTGGTTATCAATATCATATTTAGTCATCGGTTAAAAATGACATGTTTGTTGTTATACATTTTTTGTACTTTTTGTTGTTTTAAATTTTCTTTTATACATGGTAATTGAATTGAACGACTGTGAAGATACGAGTATTGTACATCTATCAGGGAAGCACCTTGACCTAGCTTTCCTACCTGTTTATCTTTTTTCGGCTCAATGTTAAATTAAGTGCAAATATATAAAAATGCAACTACCACACAAAGGCAAATGGTACGGTGGCATATCCAGAATAAAACGGATTTGCGACGAGTTTGCGCTGAAGTTGAAATTTATTTTCACGTGCTACGTACAAATGATTTCATTTCGCTTCGCTGCACTGCACTGCAACTACCCACTCCCCACCCCCACTCTCCCACCTACCCTACCATAAAAAGACCATTCTTTTACCTCCATCTGCACCCTCGTGCATGCCCGAGAGAGCTTGCATTCTCACTTCTGGGGTGTGAGCTGAAAATGACACGCACGTCAGCGTCGATTCGTTTTATTTCGGAGTCGGATCTCGTCAGAAGTTAGTGAAGTGCATATAACGGCCTCGTCATAAGAATAAATAGCAAAACGTTTTCAAACTTGAAGCTTTCCAATTTGATTTTATCGCGTGGTCATAAACCTGCGCCTGGTCGCCCCACAATGGCAACGAGTTCTTGACAGAAGCAGTGTTCCCTATCTACAGTTCAGACAGAGTTCGTTTCATGGCATTGTCTTGATGCACCCATGGCTGTGGTGGCGATGGCGGTGAAAATGGTTGAGGTGGACTCAATTGGACTGTCTTGGAATGAGCCGCAACTGCATCAACTTTGGCAACGTCACACCTGGCGTATGCGCGATAAAGCACGGAAACGATGTTGCCCGCTGATAGACAACGACCAGCAGCCAACCTTTCATTCAGTGCACGTTTCTAATGCGATGAATTGCTTTTTCAATTTTCCAATTTATTTTTCATTTGGCAAACTACACACATACACACACCGACAGAGCGTTTGTCTGTGTAAATAAGCGACAGGCAAGGAAGGTACAAGAAAGAGTCATGCTAGTTTAAGTGCATAAAAATCTTCAATTTGTCTCTTCGAATCTTGAATTGAAGTTAAGTTGATATTAATATTCTTTTTGTGGAATTGTGTGTACTACATACATATTACCAACTTTAGTTAACCACCTGTGTCGTTCAATGAATGAAAGTCGTCGAGAATAACCTTTTCAAATTCCATGTCCCAGGTGGCAGAAATACATACAATACATATGCAGATGTTTGCTCAAGTCGCCGCGAATGACATAACTGGTCTCTAATTACGCTTGAGCAAACAAACAAAATTGCAGGTGTCAAAACATAAGGTGTTAACTATTGTTGGTCGGTTAACCAATTGACCATCGAGAGGTATCGAGTGCTGATATTCTGGTCATTTGTGGCTGCATCGCGTGTGCGAGCGGTGGCATGGCGAACACTTGGCAACAACATCTCCTAATACAGCTTGTGGCACTGGTTTTGTCCTTATCTATTGAAGGCAGCTCAGAGGTAGTGAAGAGGCTGCAACTGGACGTACTGCTGGCGGAATCCATGCGCAGCATTCCGTATTTGCATGTGATGCTGCGTCGCGATCAGCTCCACGAGGATGCGGCCAATGAGAACGCACGCTGGTTCTTGCAACTCACGGATACGCCACATTGCGTCCACAGTTACGATGAGAAACAGCCGCTGATACTCGGCACGGATCGTCAGAATCGTGATAGCGTGGTCCTGGTCATTAGCTTGGCCCAATTGATCTCCAATAGCGGTGCTGCCGGATCAGCTCAGCAGCGCGCCAGCGTCTTCTTCTACATCGTCGGTGACCAGGTGGGTGAACTGAGCCAGCAACAACAACGAGAACTGGAACACAGCTGCCGGCAGCTGTGGACTCACTATAGAGTATACAATCGCTTCATACTCACCAATACTGATATATGGATCTATGATCCCTTCGCATCCAACGATCAAGACGTCGATAGACATCGTTTCCAATACGAAACGGGGTATGAAGGCGGCACTTCTGAGGATTCTTTTGGCCGCCTGGTGCGCTATGTGGGTGGCGAGCCACTTTCCATATTCCTGTTCCACGATATGCGGGGATATCCTTTGCGTGTGCAGATATTCAAGTCTGTCTATGCCCGCCCTGTCTTGGATCCCAATACGGGACTACTGCGTCGCATCTCAGGCGTCGATTGGCAGGTGGCGGAAACACTTCGCGATCGCCTCAACTATACCATGCAGCTGCAGGAGCCAGACAAGAACTATTTTGGGTATGTTAAAGACCGGACCAGATCCTGGGCAGTCAACAAGTATAGTACTTTAAGAGGACCTCAATAAAGATATTCACATACTAAGGGCCGTTTCACTGCGGACGGCAGTCCGCGCTAGTGACGAAAGCAGCACCCCCCCAATGTGTTATATGTAATATGTATGATATATATGTGAAATTCAAGCGAAAGCGATTTCTGTGGCACCCCTGATAATAAAAATTTCTGATATCTTATTGCTAAATTTCTGGTATCTTATAAAAATCTCTTTTCGAGGTAAAAGTCTAGTGATGATAACATTATCATCCCCCAAAAATTTTTGTGACGAATAATGTTAAATTTTACACATAAATTATTTAAGTGGGTAAAATTTGGGGTAAAAGTTCAGAAAATTGCTTAGTCAAAAAACTTGTTTGTTTATTAAAATATCTCAACCAACCTCACAGATTTTATTTTTGGGACTGTTTCTTAGATTCTGAAAAAATTTGGTCAAAGCCGGATTACTATATCAGGCTCATTACATACATACATACATAAGTACTTACATACTTAGATGGCAGATGTGCTGGACAATACTGATTTGCTGATATTTTTATATATTTTTAGGGAGCGAAGCGCCAACGGCAGCTACAACGGAGCCATTGGATCGATTCTAACCGATGGTCTGGACATTTGCTTAACCGGGTTCTTTGTGAAGGATTATCTGGTGCAGGACTACATGGACTTCACGGTGGCCGTTTACGATGATCAGCTGTGCATCTATGTGCCCAAAGCGAAACGCATTCCCCAATCCATATTGCCCATCTTTGCAGTGGGCTATGACATCTGGCTGGGCTTCATTCTAATGGCCTTCGTGTGTGCATTCATTTGGCTGCTCCTGCGATTGGTGAATCTACGCCTGCGAATTGTGTATGTTGCCGGTCGCAGGTTGTGGCAACATGCGCTGGGTATTGTGGTGGATACGTGGGTGGTTTGGGTGCGGGTCAATCTTTGCCATCTCCCGGAGAGCTATGCGGAGCGGATGTTCATTGGATCGCTGTGCTTGGTGAGTGTGATCTTTGGAGCCATCTTTGAGTCGAGCTTGGCCACCGTCTATATACATCCGCTGCATTACAAGGACATAATTACGATGCAGGATCTAGACGACAGTGGACTGAAGGTTGTGTATAAGTACACCTCCATGGCTGATGATTTGTTCTTCAGTGATACATCGCCTCTGTTTGCTAGCCTGAACAAGAAACTCTGGTGGAATCGAGATCTGGATGCGGATGTGACAAATGAAGTCGCCACCGAGGGCGGCAAGGCGGGCGTATCGCGTTATTCCTCCTTGACGATGGAATCCGCTCACTTTTTGCTTATGAAACGCATTTGGGTTGTGCCCGAGTGCCCGAAGTATTATACCATCTCGTACGTGATGCCCAGGGATGCACCTTGGGAGGAGGCAGTCAATGGTCAACTTCTTCGCATGCTCAACGCTGGCCTCATCGACAAATGGATTCGGGACCAAAAGTACAGAAAGATTGTTAAATTGCATACTGCACTTTCCCAGACAGAAGGCGAAAGCAGCCCGGTTCGAGTCCTCACTATTGGTGACCTCCAGCTTGCCTTCTATGTGGTCATCGTTGGCACCCTGCTCGCCTGGCTGGGGTTTCTGGCGGAGCACGCTTGTGCCCGACACTGTTGCTGGCAAGCAAATAAGAATATCTAACTCGAGTATAATTTAAGTGCAACATACCTATCAAAAACTGTTCAAAATTGTGTTTTTATCAACAAAGCATTGCACAATGACCACAGAAAAATAATCTGGGAATTTGGGATACAATCAGTTGAAAGCGGTGTCAGAAGTCTAATAATCCAGAATTTTCTTAAAAACTTGATTAAAGTACGAATTTTTTAATTCCTTCTTCGCAAATGTTTTAATTCGAATTTTTCAGTGAAATTCAATGTTTGATTTTTTTTTACTATTGTAATGCTGATTGGCTGCCAATTTATCCGCATTTTGTGTTAAATTAAGAATAACAACTTAAGAATTACAAAGTAAAATCATGAATATTTAACTAGAATTTTAGAATGGTTTTTTTTTCTGCATACACATGTAGACATTGAAAAAGTTGTGGAAACCTTTTATTTTGGAAATGCATGGGATGTTAAATTCTATTCAATTAGCTTACGAAGTAGACAAAAACTATTATATTTAAAAAAATTTTTTCAAATAAAACAAGAAATAAGTAATTATAATTTTTGTCGAATTCGCACTATCCAAAGAAAAAGTTTGAATTACGGAGACTTCGACTCATAGAATTCTTTTTTTTTAAATTTTGTATATGCTATCGTTGTAGTAAGAGTTAGAGAAAATTCGAGTTATGGAAGTTCAACTGTTTGTATAGTTAATTCTAAATCACTAAAATTTATTTTTGGCTAGATTTCCAATGGTTTTTAATCAGTTAACCCAAGCCATTTAAATGCATAGAGAATTAATACACTGTGCCCTGATCCGAGATGTGATTTTATAATGAAGTCGAGTGACTTGTGTGAATTAAAAAAATTAATGGACTTCGAAAGAGTGTTGGTGAAAAGCCGATCGTTTGCATCGGCAACTGTCTACTAATTTGTTCCTATGATAGATATGTATGCATGTATATGACATAGTAATCCGATTTTGATTCGTAATTTTTTTTGAGACAGTCAGTCAATAAGTGATAAGTATGTAAATGTTATGTACCCCTTTTAACATAAAATATTTGATGCAGACTTCTTAAAATAATCTTTTTATTTAAATGCCGTTTAAATTATACAAAAATTTCGTTAACCCATTAAGTACCAATGGAAAATTTAGAATTTTTGTAAAAGTGTTTAGTATTTTTTATAATTTTTTGAAAATTGCTAAAATGGCACTTTTTGTATGAAAAGAAGGAAAAATGGGTTAATGGGTTTTCAAAAAATCATAAAAATGACTAGCGAAGAAATTTTTGAAAATTTATACTAATTGCCATCTCAATTTCTTTTTATATATGTTTGTATATGCTTTATGAGGTTGTGTCAGAGCTTAATGCTTGTGCATAATTCAACAAGAGGTCCAGTTCCAGTTTTCAGCTGGTGTAAAACTCGTTGTGCAATTTCGCTTTCCTTTGTCCAGTTCAGTTTTTGCTGATTGTTGTCCTTTGCCAAATTCGCATTGTGCTCTTCGTTTTGTGCGATGCTTGCAAAATTCATTTTCTAAAGGCCAGCGGCTAAAATCAAACTGCAATTTAAGCGTACACACGCACACTCACGGAGGACGACAGAAACGCTTATATAATTTAGCCATGTTAACAATGATACGCTGCAATGGCGATGGCAACGGCAATGGGGCTGCCCAATGGCTGCTAGTAATTCGAATTGGCAGCCCCAAATGTATATTGCAATCCAAGGTTGCATTGCAAATGGATTGTACAGTAATCATTGTCCATGTACAACAATTTAGTCAACAAATAAAATAGTCTTTATGAAAATTTCGGCAATAGCCTATAAAAAAGCCCTGACATTAGTTTTGATTTTTTGTAAAATTGGTACATGATTCTACGGTCTGGTTCTTTTAGGGGATCTTCACTGTGTGCACATTACGCACGCACACTTTGGTTGCTGTATGTGTTTATTTAGCAATTGGGGTCTGCACACGAAATTACAATTAAACGGCCGCAGCGGTCGCGACGACAACTCATTTAAGTATTCAAATGTGCACTTCAGCTATCACAAACACACACACACACAAGCACACACACACACAATTACTCACACGGACAGGCACACACATGCAGCGATGCACAGACACAAGAACGCAATTAAATATTCCAGAGTTTATGTCATCTTGACTGCATCGAGTCAGCCATAATTGAAACCGTAACACGGGCTTTTGATACTCGAGCTATCATAGCGTATCATTATCGATTCTATCGACATTTTAGTCTTAAATGGTCTTATGTACAAATGGTATTTCTAAATCGACCCTATGTGACACTCGTACAAAGCCAGACAATTTTGAGAAACTTCTTATTTTATATCTGGTTAACAATTTGTTAATTTTATTTAGTAAACTGTACTTGTTCAAAAAGTAATGCAAAAAAATTGAGTTAAAACTCAATACTGACTTTTGAGCATGCAAAATATTCATATGTATGCAAGCATATGTGCGTTTGTAACATATGTAATTATGAAACTTTATTTTTCTAACGATTTTATTTTTACGAAATTATTTTAATGTTCTTGGTCTAAAAATGTTTTTTATCGATTGCTCTTTCGAGAACCGTTGAGCGATTGTCAAAATTTTGAAATGCCGGCTCATGCGAGCGTCTAGAAAACAGAAAAGACTTAGGCCCTCGGAAAATTGTAAAATAAAAATGGAAGACAGATTTGACTAGTGTCAATGAGTGTCACTAAAAAGTATGCTATCGTTTTCACAAAAAATGTACAAATTGTGTGATACTTGACACTGATTGTTTTTAGCGAAGCTGTCAAAGAAGCGAGTACTGTTTGGAAAACCAACTTAATGCCCTCTTAGATTTTTTGCAGATTCACCAAAATCTGTTGCATATAGAAGTGGAGAAAGCAGAGAAAATTTGCTGTCATTTTGGGATTTTGTTGTGTTCTCTTAGAGCCTTGGTTGCACTTGTCGTAATTTGGTTGCTTTCAATTTAGCAGCTCATCGGCAATGGCACTTAGCTGTTGAGGAAGGCACAAATCAAAGGGCCTTCATTGCCTAAGCACAAATATTGCCAGGGACGTTTCGAGCATGCTAATAAAGATGGAGACATGGATTCTGAATTTAAATACGCCCAACCAACCACTCAGCAGGCCCAACCACTTAGCAACCATTCAGTCAGCATTTGTATGTGCAACGACTGGCAAAAATGTCGATTTGATGATCTCGTTGATAGCCAATTGAATGGCACGTGCCCATGGACCATGTGGACACACTCGAATTACACGATTCAAGTGAACGCAGCTTTCGAATATGGTTCCATTCACTCTCCTGGCTCATCTAATTGCTCGAGCTATTTTATTTTCACCCGTTGTCATCATTTATGGCCAACAAAGTAGTGCCCATCATCTGGCACTTTGATTTTTACGGTTAATGAATAGTTGGCCACTGGCCACTTGCCACTTTAATCATTGAGTCTAAGGAAGATGATTCACATTTTTCAATAAATTCTGTAGCAGATGCTATATGCTAATCATACCCATAACTTTCAGTTTCAATGTGTTCCTAATATCTCAGCACTGCCCATAAAGTATGTAGAAAAAATCGGAAATTCTAGTAGAATGGAAATCAATTCGAATTCGCATTTTATATGTATTTGATGGCATAAGCTATGAACCAGAGATAAATGACCTCCGCCGTAAAATTGCTAAACTACATCTATTTATAACCGTTGAAACAACAAATTTGACTTATTTAGAATATGAGATATAAAATATAAATATATTATTAATTTTTAATTAATTATTTTTTTCGCTTTTGTCGTCAATCTTTCTTTCTAATTGACTAAGGGAAAAGTTAAATTTTTTTATATTTAAAGCTAGAACCTTAAGGCTTTAAATATTTGTTTATTAGACTAAAGTAGAATTTTAAATACATTTTTGTTTTCTATGTGACCCTTTATCGGCCCTATCCATCAACATGTGTTTTTTTTTTAAGAAAAGGGGAAAAAACGGATATCTTGTAATACCTTGTGCTATACAAAAGTAATGCTCATTAGATCACGAACACATTTGTTAGTTATGAGCTAAAAGTACTTTCTTTGAAAATGCCCATATACAAAGCTAGTGATGTTTTAAGACCCAAACAAAACAACGATGAATCGTGTTAAGCGGAAGCTAATTTAAGCTACTTTAATTCGTAAATTTTTTGACGATGAATCAAGTTAAATAAATCGAATTTCAAGAAAGGACTGCTTCATTGCAATTTACTTGAGTTCTTGTTTTGCTCCTATATTTGTCTGTTGTCCCAAACATTTCATTTAAATCATGTCCAGTCAAAAACCCAAGATTTGGACTAGAGCTACACTTAAGCTCTTGAGTTATGAAAGTTCGACTGTATTTACATATACATATTTAAGAAAGTTCTCTGGTTCAAGTTTGGGATCGGAGATAGATAATTTAAAAAATCAGTGTGTCGTTGGGTCCATGTAACCCAAAAAACCTAATTTTGATTTAATGATTTGCTTACATTATTTAATGCGCATATTCTCAAGGTCTTCAGCCCACGATTAGCAAACGACAAATAAAATCGATTTTACATCCCCATCAATAAGTTGTAATTATAAAATGAAAGTTTTAACGTCGCGATTTGCATTTGTACGAGAACATATATCATAAATTGAAAGTCAATAAAAGTCCAATTTTGTTGTTATAAAAAATTAAGCGGAACATTTTTGCAAGCTTTTTATGCTGGTCACGTACTGTACTGGCCGTTTAAAATTTATTAACCGGACTGATATTGCAAGAAAATTGCAGTGAACTAATTGCATACACAATTGCTGTGGAGTTACAAGTTGCAAGTTGCAAGTTGATGAACTCTAGTGCTGACCGAAATAGCAATTGGAGGGGCCACCCAGTTAGTAGCGAGTTGCTTCCTGCTGCAGTGGAGCCACCAAGAATATAACATACATACACATATGTACATAAATATTTCAAATTCCAAAGACGGGCAGTTTGTGGCAGATCCAAAAATAAAACAAGCGACGCGACGCGCGCACTGAACACATCAAATTTTAGTTTATTTCCGAATCATAACTTTTGTTTATCTTCAGTTTGGTGTTGCTGCTGTTAATTGGACCAGATCTAGTTCTGTTCATGCTGATGCTTCTGCTAATGCTGCTGCTGCTGCTGTTGCTGCTGCTGATACCGATGCTAATGCTCAGATCTGGATAATCTTTGCCCGCCTGGATTGGTGGCAGCTCAGTGCTGCGTTGCCTTTGTCAGCGTCCACGTGCGCGTCTTAATTCATTCCAATTATTCATTTATTGTTCAAGTGAATTTATTTGCATTCTGTATATTTATACACATATGTATATTATATATCAATTGTATTCTAATTTTTTGCCATACTTTTAATAACCGCGCGTGGCGAACAAGATACATACGCTGTTTTTGCCATTTGAATGGCATTTTTTTGCTGGCATTTCTGTGGTAATACCCGAAAACTTTTACGGTCGGTCATTTGATTAGATATACATATATCTGTTCTCAGTTGGCCAGCAATTTCGGAGCGCGTTGCAGTCAAAGTTCTCCCACGTATTCGCAGTACCAACTGCTTCGTTTATTAATTTTATATTTTATTTGCCTTGCTGCAATTTTCATTTGTTAATTGTCTCTTGTGTTCTGCTTTCGTATGCAAATTTTGGAAAAGTGTCAAAAAAAGAGACCGAGCATCAAATAGGCATTTTTGTTCATTTTGTTATTATTATGGTTATTGTTGTTGAATATGCATTGTACAATACTGTGAATGTATACTATATATAAAATTTGTGTATTGTTGAGTGTTTTATTTTCCATGCTCTCGATGCACTAAAGCAATAAATTAAGGCGTAAATATCAAATGGATTTTTGCTTGGCTGTTTCGTGTATTGTTTTACGGTGAGTATGGGAATAAAAAATTGTACTATGCTTTTTTTGTTTTAGTCTTTCCAATTTATATTTTCCATCTAAATACGATACTGAAAATTTAATGCCTTCTTGAAAAAATGATGGCCATTATTCATTTAGCCTTTGAACTATTGCTCTTTTGACAAAAGTATGTTGTATCGCGTTGTACAGTTGAACAAAAATTTGTAAATAGTAAGATCAAGAACTGGATTTAATGATTTATAGAGAAGGAATTATATGTTTTTTTGTGAAGCGCGGAGCTTTTTAATGCTGAATGGAAAGTTTGAAAAGTAAAATGAAAGTAGTATAAGAAATTAACAGTCAACCGCGCTTAGATACGAGAGCTAGTGCAAAATAACTAAAACTCTAATATGGCTATTCCACTAGTCATACAATTATCTATTTTTTTTTACATATTATATGTCTTGTGCAGGCAATAGATAAAAGATATCTAGGAATATATCATTTGAAAAGATCAAAGTGAAGGTGATAGAATTAAATGAAGTTTACCAATACATTTACCATGTCACCGCGAATCTAATCCGACAAAAAAAGTTGCTTTGTTTCAGCAATTAATTCTTTAAATCATAATGTAATGATAGAATTACTTTTGTTACTCATGTACAATTTCTGAGCTCTAAAATTCGAATGGAGAAAGGATAAGTAAGTTTGCATTATAGTTAACAATTTTCTTGTTAAACAGAATATTATGGAAGATTTTCGATCGAGTCCGTGGTTTATAATTTCAGTTGTCAGTTCTTACATGTTTTATCAGAACTCATAGACTAAAATTATTTAAATTAAATGGACACTAACAAGTTTTTTCGGAGACTTGTGTATATTAGATATGCCCTATAGTAATACCCTATCCAAGAGTAATAATATTAATATATAAACAAAAAAAAAAAAACAATAATTCAATTTAGATTATACTCTTTGCTGCTTATTGTGATTATTGCTCATTGGCCTCAAGCAAAATGCAAACATTTTTATTTATATTTTTACTGTTATTGTTTGTTTTACGAATGGCCTCGCATCACCATTAAGAATATCGCTTCCAAAAAAATGCCTTTCATTTCAATGTTTTTAACTAGTGAGTGAGCGAGTGGGTGTGCGAAAAATGTCTTTGGAATGAATATAATATATAGACAGCAAACCATATTCATCGTGACAGCTACTTAATATGGATTAAAAACAAACGGGAACAGCTCTAGTCGAGTCCCCGACTATGAGATACTCGTTACATACTTTGAGGCGCTTGCATGGATTCAAAACTTAAAACAGTGACTAAAGTCAATCTTGTTGCCGATTTGGCAGCCCTAGCTTTTATAGTCTCTTGCTCATATTAATTCGTATAAATATGACTTAATTCCAACAAAATAAAACTTGTTATACGTAATAAGAGTTTCTGTTTCAAAAAGGTCATTTAATTTCTAAGATATCTTTACAATCACAATTCAATGTTATAGGTGTTTTTATTTATTTTTTTTACTCTCAACATCTGTTAAAGTTTCTTGTAAAATATTCCATTTAGATTTGTCATCAATCTAAAATGATTCAGAGTCTTGAGGAGTCACAAAAATATAATAATTTTCCGACTTATAAAATATAATGCTATATATAATGGTAAAATTTATAAAATGATCAGCAATTGGAACACTTGCAACAAGTAACAAGGCATCAAAAAATGCACAAAAGGCGTTGGACATGGGACAACTTGAAAATGACTGTCAAAAGTTGCGACAGGCTTTTAATAGTGCCGAGAACCGTATGCCCAACTGAGAATCAAAAGCTGACCCTCGTTGTATAGTAATGTCGTGCTGCTGCATCCAAATGCGAATTTCAACAATAATAAACAATTACGAACAGAGCCACTAGACAAACTTGAATATCTGGCTGTCTCGAACATTGGGGAAGCATTTGCCAACTGGCAGATGTCCAGCTCAGTATGAGCCAAGGGGGCGGTACAACGTTCAACATTCAATTCAATTCAGATTCCGATTCAGTTTTGGACTGAGTGACAATAAATAATGGCATAGATGTCTTCACATAGGGCGGGGCTCTTGTCGTCCAATCGATATGCATGCAATAATAAAATATACGAAAAGCTTTTTCTTCTCTCGTTCCAAAAAATTCAGTGGGTTTCTACTGTTTACTGTTGCAGGGGTCGTCTCTTTTGTTTGTAGCTTCGAAAATTCTTTGGCGTACAGCAGTGCATTAACCTACTGCCCCTCCCCCACCCCGTTACCCTGTTACAGATTCAGTCGTAGTCCCAATTCAGTCTCATTCCCATTCTTCTTTCCCATCGCAAGATGTTTCACATGTGCGCTTTGGAATTTGACAATACAAGCAAAGAATGTCCGGCAGAGGGGGGAACTCAGGGAGGTTGTGAGGTAGAAATGCCGAGTAGATGGTCTAAGTGGAATTGTTGATGGTTTAGTGTACGCAATTCGAAATGAGATTGTAATGGAAAAATAAAATGGATCGCTTAAATTAAATATGCTATGATACACACAAATAAGTATTTGATACTATCAAAAATTCCAACCAGATGTCAATGGTATATTTTAGCGTTAGCTAATTGATGAAGTGCCGACTAGAGATGACCACGCCAAGCACAGTGGTTGATTCTGCCAATCTGGCAGGCAATAAATGCAAAAACAAAAGTGAGAGTTCTGTTGGTTCTGGGTACCATATGCAGGTTCTGTTTTAATTGATTTTGTTTTTTGAGAATATGCATTTGGTGATTTCTTATACCTGCTAACGAAATTCTCGCATTATATGACTGCCATAATAACAATCGTTCGAAAATTAAGGATTAGTTTGAAAATATTTTTTTTAATTTGTAATTTTTTAGTACTACATAATTTGTTATTTTTGCTTAGGCTTTCTTTTATTTTTAATCTTATAATTAAGTAATATGTAAATTAATTCAATTCGAAGCAGCAATGTTGGCTTCTAAATAAATAAACTGCTTTGAAATCAGCGTTGCCATATTTTGAAAATTTTACCCATTCACAATTTCACATGGTGTATAATTTTCTAAATTTATCGATAAACTGAAATTTCTTATCGAACGAATAATCTATTGTTAACTACTACTGTGTTTAACTTTATTGATACATTGAAAAATCGGAACTTAGTATAATACTGTTTTTTGACATTGTACACAGAAAAAAAATGCCATTCTTAAATCAAGTACAAATAGGCACTTTTTCCTTACTTTTATACAAAAAACTGTAATTTTTAAAAAATTTTGAAAAATACTTGAGAAAAGATTTTTGAAAATTTTTATTGCAGTCACTAATAGAATTGATTAGAGAAACTTTTTGCATCAAAACTTTTTTTTTCAAAAAATCTATAGTCAATGCTAAAAATGTGAGCTTATGCGGGTTATTTTCGTTTTCTTTCAAAGTTTAAAAATTCGTCTTATTTATTAATGTTGCCTTACTCCCATTTGTTATATTTGAAATAATATAAATACAAAATAAAAAAATTTGGATTTCCTTGTATGGTTTTGTTTTTATGAATGAGCTCTTTTTCTCCCTACTGTATATATGTACATACATATTTGCAACCGCGAATGATGCATTCTGAACCGTTGTTATTATTAGTTTTGTAAAAGTGACCTTCTGTATTAATCATCCGTGCAGAAAGTGATTGTATTGCATATATCCGATTGGATGAAATCTCTCCTGATCGTACATTTGGATTATTGTTCAAAGAGAATAACAAATCTTCCATCTTTAACCACCACCCACCACCCTCCAGCCATCGGGGATTACGATCTAACGAAGCGCTCTTTGCGCTCTTTCGCTTTGGTCGTTTGATGAGCACGCGCAGTGAAATTCCATGAGATGATCGCGCATACAGTTTGGGAGCAATTGAAAGCAATGTGTAGCCAAAAATATACGAAAATTGTGTACTCATCATATCCAAGGAACGGCGCTGCACGGCACGGCACGGCACGGAGCGAAACGACATGGCTGAATAATCCGAAATGCCTGAAGAAAATGGAAAGTAAAAGAAGAGAAGAGAAGAAACTGCTGAAGCGGCAAAAACATTTACCGTACAACCGTCAACGCATTCAGACGACTGCAAGAAACGGGCAGCTGTCTGTCTATTTACACAAACGTACGCCAGAGTAACGGAATAACACATGCTTATTAAAGATCAGCAAAGAATTGAACAAAAAAAATAAAAATGAATGGGAAAATTACGTGCAAATTTGATCTAATTTCCAATTAACATAGCAAAATGGAGCTTTCAATTTCAACCATGTGTTCTCCTTGACCTTTACCATAACTGTGTGTGTGTGTGTGTGTCACTGTGCCAGGTTGTCCGCGTGTGTGTTTGTGTTTGTAACGGTACAAAATGTATTTGCCTTAATTCGTGACCCAACGTGCGGCTTATGACTTGATTTTTGTTGCACTCACACTTCTTATTTGCGTTTCTTTATATGTACATACATACATACATACATATGTATGTACTTATTATTTACATTTGTTTTGTGTATCGTGCTGTCGAACTAATTTTAGCCTTGGATGGTGCAATAAACTGCAGCGGTCAGTGTGGATACGAGCAGCAGAACAACAAAATATCAATTTGTTCCCATATTGATTACCTTCGATCTCCGACAACTAACATGGCAACGCCACAGGAAATTATAGATGTGGATATGTGTAAGTTGAAAATGATCACAGATGACTTTTTTAAACCTTATTTCATATTCAATAGATGCGAAAACTGTAGGAACCCCATTCATCTTAACATCGTATCCGAGTGAAAGACTTAAATATTGCAGAGTTCGAAATTACAGGCAACACAAATATATTTTCAAAGCGGTCTGCTCTCCTCAAAAACAGAAGAAATTTGAATCAGAGGATATTTGTAATTTGTCACGA
>JBAMBJ010002525.1:0-28352 GCA_037043495.1 Drosophila recens
AGATAAAAGCAGGATTCATGTCTGGTCTAAGTTTTAAATATTTTTAATTATTTTTCGAATAATTTCTAATTTTGATCCACAAATTTAATACAGGGTTGCCACAAAAACCTATAGAGATCTTGGGTCGAGCAGATTTGGAAATCTGTAAAACCAAACAGACTGTAAGGATACCACGCACTTAAATAGCCAAACACGTGTTTGCATATTTACATACAATTTGCTGTTCGGCACACCAGAATTTGAGCCCCTTTCGGATATTTTAACCAAATTTGGTAGAATGTATAAGACTGCCCCAGATGCACATTCTGCAAGATTGGTTGAGATACACATCACAAAAAAAAAAATAAAATAAATAAATAGTTTGATTTTCAACCGTTCTTCATATGGCAGCTAGATGATGTGGTGGTCTGGTCAAAATCTTAAAACTAAGTTTATCTGCGTCTGGTATACAGGAACATTAGAGAGCATCGATTTGTATGGGCTCGAAAAAGTGAAAAAATGGTAACCAATTTTTATAATCTTTGGTCAATTCTAAGATGTTTTCACGAAGAAACCATAGTTCTAAAATGAATTCCTGGTCCGCGCTTTTGAGTTGAAAAATTCATTTTTTTCGAACATTTATATCTTGGGTGCTTATGGTCCGATTCTGACAAACTTGGTGTCAATACTCTTGTTAGGACCAGGACTTTAAAACTCCACAAAACCAAAGGACGAAATGTCCTTTAAACATAATTTTCATCCTTGGAACGACGATTTCGCGATTCATCTCCATCTTAAAAAATTAGTCTGAATTAAAGCTATTTTTTGGCACAAAATAAGAGCAGTCGGCAAAAATTAAATTAATTTCGACAATTTAGCGAAGACTACAATTTAAAGTAATAAACTAAATTATTTTTTGTTGTTGACTGAAAAGAAGAAAAATTTTATTTAAGTCTGGAGTATAGAATAAATAATAGTCTTTAGGTAAAAAAAGACCATTCGGTGGTTCTATTTGCTCAAGAAACTCTCGTCGTTATGTTTTGCAAATTGGCTTTACTATACACTGCAGTCTTCTTAATCAAAACCATAGTCGTGGTCTTTCGGCGCAACTTACAAATCCATAGTTGATGACCCTATCAAAAGCTAACAACAACAACACATAGAAAATTTTATATTTTGAGTCAAGGTGCTGAAAACAACTAATTTATGGCCCCACTCACAACTTATTTATGACCCAACGCTTGCAGAATTTGGCTGCCTATCCCTGTTCTAAAATATGGAAAATTAAATCTAAAAAATGTATTGAGTCATGTACATATGTATTTATTTAGGATACAAAAGTACTGGTCGACTAGGTAACACTTAACTGCAACACTTAAAAATATCAATATACGCACGTATATTTGCCTAAAAGTCAGTGCTGACTTATTAACTAATTTAGAATGACCCAACTTTTTCCACTCACGTCCTTGACCGTTAGCATTTGCCAGCGTCCGAGCTACAACGCCCTAAAGTATGCAGGGCTTGCTTTGCTGACCTCTGTCACATGGACTGCACAGTGATAGATTATCCAGGTGTCCTCTGCAATTGTTCAAATGACTAACATATAGCAACAACAGCAAAATTCTTCTACAACATCGAATATGTAAAACAAGCTTAGTTTGTTTTCAGCAGCGTTTCGAGTTTGGAGCTTCCCCTATCTAAGCACTTCCCCAGAGACCGGTCAGAAGTATCCCGACACCTGCATTCTACGAGTACGTTCTCGTACATGCTGAAACTTTTTAAACTTCCAGTTCTGAACTGGACACATTTGTCATTCCATGAACTGAAATATATGTTCATTTCAACAGCATGCGACTTTGTTGACGCTCCTACCCGAGCTGAGGAAAACAGGGCAGACCAGGACAGCTCTACGCCGGACAGCAGTGAACTTAGCCGCAGAGGAAGGAAAGTGGAGAATTGTACGTGCCCATGAGCGGTGTACAAGCAATTTCTTAAAACACATTTTGAATTTCCGTGTGGCTCTGTTGCCGCTTTTGTCTTGAGCTAGCAGTCTTGTTGCGAACTCCTCTACACAGAGGGAAAAAATCAAGTATGTTGCGCTTAAATGGCAACATTGTGAACTTCATTTCTTTATTAATAAGGTCGACGATATTTACGATATTTTAAGTAATGAATCTTATTATTTTAATATTTTCAAACTTAAAATTACTTTAAAAAGAAAGTGACTTAAGTACAATATAAACTTTATTCAAGTACTTGATTTAAACATACTACAGACTTAAATAAAAATCGTTAAAGGTTCTTAAAATAAATATTATAATTATCAAGCCACACCACACGCTACCTTAAAAAATGATCAAAATAAGCGTGGGTATTAAAAAGCTTTCAATAATGTGAAAGTAAGTGAAGAAATCATCCTGTTTAATATAGCCTGGTTAAGCCAGAACCATTTGGGAATTCTAAGGCAGTGCACATAAAGAAGATATAACTACTAAACAGACTTTATAAACATGATCTGTGATACGAGCCTGAGTCCTGAACTTATATTAAGAATTTTGGTACACATTTATAGTAATTTAAGAGTTTTACTTGATACAAGATTCGTTGTCCTTACACAAAGATTGGTATAATTTGGTTAAATAACTTTTGCTTATTTTGAGTAATTAGTACTTTTTCAAGTACATATTTTAAGTATCGAAAATACTTAAGTCGAGTTTATTTGTACTTAATTTTAGTACCGCTTTCTTTTCTCTGTGTACTTATCAACTTGTATCTCTGTAACTGTATCTGTAAATGCATTTGTAACTGTTGTTGTAATGTGTATTTACGTCGTCTTATTTTTTATTATTTGTCACAGGATTTTGTCCAAGGACTCTCGATACTATCGCGTGGTTCCGTGGAGGAGAAGCTGCGCTGGACCTTTTCGCTATACGACATAAATGGCGACGGCTTCATTACGAGGGAAGAAATGACTGACATTGTAACTGCCATCTACGAGCTGATGGGCCGCCTGCCGGACGAGTGTCCCGAGGAGGAGAAGATCAAGGGCAAGGTGGAACACATCTTTCAGGTGGGTGCCAAACTCATTCGACACTATTTTATGGTAGTTCTCCTATTCAACCACTTATCCGTCTCAAAGCCAAAGCCCAAGCTCAGCTGTTTCCAGATGCTCAGTTGCCTTGTCATCCGAAGGAACAATGCGCATTACTTATGTTAATTATACAATTTCAATTTACGCTCGTCTGAAACGACGGCTTATTTACTCAGCATTATGCAAATCATATTATGCCAGTGACGTAGGCAACTTGGCGCAAAGGGATGGTTGTCTTTGATAGTGTATATGTACATATATACTCGCACATACATGTGTACTAACAATATAGCTATAGTCGAACTTCCATAACTCAAACTTCTAAAATACGACCTTTCTCCAACTCGAACTAAAGCGAGTGGAAAAAACTTAATAAACTAACAAAAAAATAATTCTGTAAGCCAAAGTCTTGTGTGGTTAGAGTCGCCGACCTGTCACATAATTAGAACTTTTAGTTTGAAAAAACTGGGTTCTATTCCCCCCGTCCATTGTAGTCAAACATGTGTCTCCATAATTCGAACATTTTCTTTGGATAATGGTGAGTTAGGGCAGCTTGACCGTACATAGAATATAAAGTATCGTGTGTTAAAAAAACAAATTTTACATTAAAAGGTTATTCCATAACTTACTGAATTTTGGGCCAAAGTAAGATGTGGTTCTTTATTTTTGGGTTTATTTGCATATGTTTTAAATGTGTATACAATATCCGAAACAAAACGAACAACCAAAAATATATGAACGCTTGGTTTTTTTAAAGGGCACATTTTGCATCATCAATTATTTGACTCGATTCATCGCTAAAAAAAAATACATCGAAATTGCTTAGGCATTTACGATTTATACAACTAATATATGTTTATTTACATCACATCTTGTTTTCGATGATAATAATATGGAAAGGGGGGATGGCCATGCTTCCCCTGCTTACGTCCCTGTAATATGTATTCCATATGCTGGCCGTTTGACTAAATACGAAGAGCACAGAGTGCGTGGAAGTCAAAGTGAAAATGGAACTGTGACTATGGCTATGACTGGGCATTGGCCATGCTATCATGTGGTCGTTTCCTCTGACCAGATTGCTGCATTGATGCTCGCACTCGAACCCATTTCGCTTGCCAGTCACGCATTGTCATTAGCGGTTGTCTCTGGTTGTCCTGGCCTCCTCGTCTTGGCCACTGTGATCCACAGAAAGCAAACTTGATGCGTGAAGGCAACCTACATTTTGATATTGCTCTTCCATTCTTCAATTTGCCTTACAGGAACATTTTCTCTCTTTGCCATCTAGCAAAAAAGCACAGTTTCAACATGTGTTTTTAAAGAGAATAAGCAAAATTGTGCAAAAAGTATTAATGACAAGTTTAAGATCACAGTTAAGAGTAAACATTTGCATAATTACTTTTTGGCAGAAAGTGGCAGAAATTAGGTTTTTACTCCACGGTACACGAGCACTTCGGTTAGTTTTTTTCTAAAATAAGACATAACATAGACAATTCACAACTACAACATTGAACATATATTTCGAATAATTTAACAATAATTGTATTTGGCATACATTGACCTTTATTTTCCATATTTTCAACAAAGATTTGGACAGTTGGGTCGTCACAGCAGAAGCGCAAAGTTGAGTAAAAGCATCTCGCCAATTTCGGCTGAAAGTCCGCTGACAAAACATCTGACTTTGCTAGCGCGGCAAATTTACAACGTTGCCACCTAAAATTTTTTTTTAATTGATTCGATATACCTAATGTATGCTCTTTCCATATATTAAGTCAAATTCAAGATACAATGCTCAGATTGTCATGAAAATTGACTTTGAATATGTGTTGGACATAAAAAGATGAATCTGATTTAAATATGTAAGTAAAAATGCTCTGATTAACTTAAACTTAGGCCAAATTGTAGAAATTCTTCAAAAAAACAAGTTCGACCCTCTTGCCAGGTAATGTATGTCAACATAAACGGTACACTATAGGTTGATTTGAATGAATATTCGCACAAATAAATCATAGAAATAGATTTGAATTCAACAGAACTTCATATATAATAGCTTGTAAAGAGTGCACGGTGCGATTTGATGCTTAGTTTGAATGCGCTTCTGGGTTTGCAATGTACTATATACTTGCAGTATTTATATGTACATAACGTCAAATATCGGTATAAAAGTCAACGGTCAACGCCACAAGTAGTATTTTTAAGCTTAAAAGATAATAATAAGCATAGTTGGTTAAGTACAATTTAGACTGGATTCAAGCTCCTTAAACTTTGTTACTAAGTACATGTTAGCATACTGCAAGTTTTGTAATTATGAAATGTTCTGGAAATTAGCATTATGAGCTACATACAACACCTCAAGCCATCTAATGAAATAACATTATGCATCTGCATGTGTATTAAAAGCTTTCATGTAGTGGGAAAGTAAGTGAAGACTGGCAACAGAAATTATCCTGCTAAATATAGTCAGCTCCTCAGGGCAAACAAGTAGGAAGCATTTGGTGACTCCAAGCCAGCGAACGTTAAACAGACTTATGAATATGTAATAATAATCCGATAGATCGATACCCCATAGATTGAGCAAGATAGCTTGTGTAAAAAAAAATCAGAAGAATGTGAGTCGTAAAAGAGTTTAGTTGTGCGCTCGTTTGTTAAAAAATATATTAGAAACTTATGTGACTTATGTGACTTAATAATTGAAAGTGTGAATTGAAATAACTTTTAATTAATTTGAGCTTCATTTTTAAATAAACTTTACTTACTTAACCTACATGAATATGTTTTGATTTGATGATAAATATACCCACGGCTCACATACTACATGTATTAAAATCATTATTCCCCGAATCGTACCTAAGATCCGAGCCTATACAAAAAAAATGTCCTCACTTGGTTCTTTTGAACTCAATTTTAGTATGGTTATTTTCTCTAAGGAGATAACTCTTTACCTATGACGTGAGAGTTTTCGATTTGCATGTGCACTAATAATTACTTTTAATATGGTATTCTTGTTGTGCTTTACAGAAAATGGACATCAATCGCGATGGCGTGGTGACTTTGGAGGAGTTCTTGGAGGCCTGCCGCAATGATGAGGCCATATCCAGGTCGATGTCTGTCTTTGACACAGCATTCTGACCATATCCGACTGACAAGGGCGATGAGTACACGTCTCGAAGACGACACCGAGGCCAGCAACAGCACAAACATTATCAGCCAACGGATCCCGAAAAACGTAAGTCAAACTTCAAGATGAAACAGCAAATGCAACAACAACAAAACAACCATAGCACAAGACACCAGGCGGTAGCACAGTGCTGTGTTGTCATTGACATGGATGACGCCAGCACAACAACAACAACAACAACCACTTCAACAATATCAAACCACAACAACAACGACTATAAAGATTATCACAGGCCCAAAAAGCTGAACGGACGTGTCATCAATGGATTCAATGGCGAGGGGCAACAGCGTCAGAAATGGAACGAGGAGAACGACGACGACGACGACGAGGATGACGACGACGAAGACGACGACGAGGACGGGAATGCTGATGACAGGGATTTGGATGATTATGAGAATGAGAATGGCAGGCAGTTCATGAAGCGCAGTCGATCCATTTGCCGACACTGTCTGCGCCCCCAATCGGAGCTGCAATCACGCCAACCGCTGCCTGGAGTGCGCTTGCGCAAGTCTCACTCCAAGTCACGACAGCGAAAACAGCGCAGCAAGAGTAAGCAGCGCCACCATCACCATAACCATAACCATAACCATCATCTCTGTGAAAGCCATGAAAACCATTTGGGAGCACGTGTTCTGCCTCTGCCGCTGACGCGCTGGCCGGAGCTCAACGTGGCCAATGAGCAGGCGATTCGCTTTCGGTGCCCGCAGGTGGGCCCCCAGGTGGGACGTGATCTGCACACTCCACAGCCGATGCACTTCCACCATCCTCAGCAGCTGTGCCATGCTGGTCAGTCCCAGTCCCAGACCCAGGCTCAAGTCCAAGTCCAAGTAAAAGTACAAGCCCAGTCGCAGGTGACGCCAAAGCCAGCCAAGAGCAAAAACAAGCAAAAACATCGACACATTGCACAATATCAATCTCAATCTCAATCTCAATGTCCATCCGCAAGTGGCGGTAGAGCATTAGCTCTTCCAATAACAACAGTTGCAGTTGCTTTGCCGCCGTCGCCTCCACCTCCGCCACCTCCTCCTGCACCATATCCAACAAATCCACCGTCACCTATTGCCTTGGTGGCACTGGAAAGCATTGAAGCGACCGATCAGGAGCCAACGGAGCAGTTGCCCAGCACACCGGACTCACCTTCGCTGGTGACGGTCAGCACTTGGTATACGGTGGCCAAGCAGGGCGTCTCCTGCTAATGTCAGCCATCAGCCATCAGTTAGTAGGCATTTACTTGTACTTTACTAATAGAAAACTCCACAACTCTCCAGTGAGTACTTTTGATATCAGCATAAGTAGATCTTATCGAGAATAACAATAACACAAAGTACTTCTACTCGTACTCGAGTACGTAAATCCTAAAAGCCAAAAAAAAAAGCTACGAAAATTGATATATAAAGAAGAGTTTGAATATAAAAAAAAAATAATATAAATGAAGTGTTTTTTTTCTAAGATTTGCATTCAATGTAATTATTTTTACAAATGTGTGTGTCATAATTCAATACAAAGATTGTATTGTTTTTTTTCTCTCTATATGAAATGAAACAAATAATGAACTTTAAGATACGACAAAACCAATTCTATATGTATACTAAATGGATGTTGAAAATGTAAAATGTGTTATAGTGTTAAAAATTGTTTAGAAACCTATATGTATAACATAATAATTCAACAACAAAGAAAAACAGCAGATCCAAAAATTTTAAATAATAAAAAAAATTTTAATTCAATTTAAATTCAATTGAATTTTGCGTTTAATTTTTCTTTTTTGCTTTATCAAAATTCTAAATTGGCAAAATCAAATTGCAAATTTCATTAGTTGTCAAGTTCCAAAAAAAACATAAAAATTAAAAGTTAACTGTGATGAAAATTTAACTACATTAATCTATATAAAAAAAGTAAGCATCTAACAGCTAAACAATCAACGGCGTACAATTAACAAACCCTTTATTTGCTCAATATAACTATAGATAATTTTGTGTGCTTTGCGGGTGTGTGTGTAGTTTTTTTCATGAATGTTATCATATGCCAAATTCCACTTCAAGATGAGAACAATTCATATTTAATTTTCACCAAATATCGACTCAAAAAAAGCATGTTCCAAATTCCATTTTCAAGAGAATTCCTCTGAAAATAGATTTTATTATTATTAATATTTCTTTAGTACCATTGAATACGTATACCTAAGTTAAAGTCTTTATTAAGCTTGGGCTTGATATTCTAAGAACTTTCAAGTCAGCGATATAAGTATAACAGGAGGCACCATAAAGTGCATACATATATTTTTGATTAGCAGCAAAGTAGAGTCGACAAAGTCAGATTCGGAATACAAAGAGCTTATGGCCTTTGTCGAAGGACGGCGATAGTAACACTTCCCTGGTGATATGCCGAAGCGTTTGTCAACATTTGACAGGACAAACTACAGTTTTGTAGGTTATACATATTAACTTTGTACGGAAGTATGTATCAGACAGAAGGAGGCAAAGCCGTTTCAGTATCAAAAGCCGAGTCAGTTGGGTCCCTCTAATAGAAGGCCTCTATCCATATCTTCATGAACGAGTCGACCCTAGGACTATAGAAGCTAGATACAAAAAAGGTGTAGGTTCCTGAATATTATAAACTGACATATCTTATTTTAAATATTTTCTGGCATTCTGCGCTCGCCCGCAAATCGGCTAAAATTAATTTCAAGACTATGTTATTTGTATACCCCTTAAGGATTCGCAAAAAAGATTTGTTATGAGGATCGGGCTATACGCAGGGGAGAGCACTGAATTTCCAACGTACATAAATTGCGGCTTATTTCTCATTGTGTGGATGAGTTTTAATGTACACTTGTTGACATTGAAATAGGTGTTAAAATATTGTATTTTATAAACTCATGGGATTTTGAAATATTAAGGATTTTTTGGAAAACTTTGATTAGCTTACGAAAAAGCCATAAATTATGATTAAGGTTTCTAAAATATATTGTAACATATAAACTGTATCTAAGATATAATTTAAAATTTGAAAGTATTTTCTATACATTTTACGTCAAAATATATTTTCAGTAGTTATCAAACACCTTATTTAGACATTGATAAAACGGGCCTTACTCATTTAACGTGTGAGGTGATATTTTGGGTCCAGAACTTTACTAGGGAGTCGTGCTAAAATAATACGCATAGTTTTTCATAAGCGTGAATAACTTTAAATTTGACTTGAATCTTATTTTTAAGTAATCCTTCAATAGATTTACGAGTAAGTTGAATTGAGATCAAAGAACTTCTATGACAATAAATTATCTGTCCCATCCTGTCTAAATCTATGAAAAAGCCACACTCAGAGAAAAATCCAGTCCAGTTTATGACCTCAAGACCTCTTGTTCATAAGCTGTTAAAAAATGTTGGGTCTACTTTTATGAACGAATAGGAATAATTTAAGAACACACTGAGAATAATTATGTAACAGATTGGTATTAGCTTATAAACAATTAGGGGTCATCCTAAGAACTTATTTAAAGTACTCTATGAAAATTGGTGCTCAGCTCAGGAACATTTGTTTACTATTTTAGGATCGTTATGTTAACGAACCTTTCTCAATTTATACCCATTTATTCTACATTGGATATATTGATATTGGTTCGATATTTAGAACAGAAGTTCTCAATTTATAGATTGTTTATAATTTAACCGTTTTGATAAAAATACACCTTAAATTAATGTTTTAGTATTTTTTTGAATTGGCTATATAATTTATTTTTTTAATTTATCTCTTAATCTCTTAACGTCTTTTGTTCAGCTTATTTAGCTTGACCCCGAACTCATTGCCACTCACGAATGAAATGTTTCTTATTGATAACCCATGCATACTGTGTTTTCTTCAAATTCGTCGCCTGTTTCCGGTTCCTTCAGTATTTTTGAGCTTAATCGAATATCTTTGCTTGGCAGTGGTAGAGTTCTGGTTTTAAGCCTGGAGGGAGAATCTGATTGAACTTAAATATAAGGAACACGGACAACATTGCTCTTGGGCCACTGATCATTCATTACCAGCTCAGCATTTCCGCTCCGCTACAGGACTCTTCATTTCGTTGTATCACAGCTTGAAACTGTCTTGTGCGGTTTTGACGTCGATGTCCGTGCTGCTCTTCTTGTCCGTGATGATCATTCGATTTGGGCTTGCTCCCACCGGGTCAAACAAAACATAAATTTATTTTTCAAGCAACAAGACATCAATGACAACAAAGAAAATTGAATAAATATATTAAAATTGTAGAGCTAATAACGTTCATAATTACAAGCTTTCAGAAAGTATGCTTTTCACTAACTTTAAAAAAAATATACTCACGCTCATTAGAAATATCCCTTCGCACACAGAAAAAGCAATGATTACAGCACAACTGTATAATTGAAGTCGTCGCCTGTTTTTTTTAAGTAAATGAAAAATGTTTCACCCTTTATCGTTTAAATTTTTTGTGAACGGTAATATAGATTTGATACCAACTCGGTAATTTTTAGGGGTTGTTTATGTTTTTAAATTTGGAGCGCAGCTCATAATCAGTTATCATGAATCGAGAACAGTTGTTCATATTTTAAATTAAATAGTAGTCGTTTTGACAACAACAAAATGAGAACAATACGGTCATGAGTCACAAACGATTGCGCTTGATTTTTCTCGTTCATACTGTTAGGTTTTAAATATTTTGTCCACATAACACGGTCGTATACTATCTTTAAATATTAAAAACTAAATTTGACTAAAAAGTATTGGCAGATTGCGCAGACTGGTAACTTGTTGTTTTTCCAAATTTTTCCGGAGACGTTTATGTAGTTTTCAATCCTTTTATATTATATTTATCAATATTTTTCTCTGTCTTACAAGAGTCCGACTGTTCACAAGCTTAAAACTTCAGCACCTGCTAAAAAAGTATATTTATCAGCTTTTCTTCGTTTATCCTTGATTTATTTTAATATAGGTTACATATTTGACTACCGGTGCAGAGGCTGCACAGAATATAAAGGTTTTTTACTTAATTTTGATAGGTGTTCGATGACTAACATAATTTTTAAAATATATTAAGAAAATTTTATTTGCCGTGATTATATTGTGTTTATGAAATTGAATTTAAAAGAATTATTTAATATGTGTTTTGATTTAATACCTACAATCATAATTTATCCCTACTTCGTAAGCTTATCAAAGCTATACAAAAAATAATACGATAAGGGCTCAAAATCCTATGCATTAAAATAAAAAAATATTTATACACCTATTTCATGTCGTCATGAGTACGGGAGTGAAAATAATTTTTAAGGTACATAAGGGCACAGGGTATCTGCAGTCGAGCACTATCGACTGGAGCTTTCTTGATTGTTTTCATATGATTTGTTTTTGTTTTATTTTGCAATAAACACACTCACACTGAAATACACACAGGAAGACACAACAAACGCATGGAATTAAAATTCTTATACGCAAATTAAAATATGTATGTGCTTTTCATCTTTCCTTTTTTCTCTTTCTATCTCTCTTTTTCTTTGTTTTATTACCATTGCTGCCCGCTGCTGCCCGCTGCCTGCTTTAATTGCTGCTCTGCTCAACTCACACACACACACAAACACACACACTTATGCAAGCAACAGAAATTTGCATAACAACAAATTGAAAATATGAACGAAGCGAAAGGCGAAAAAAAAATAAAATGAAACCGAACGCGAATTGTCAAACTAGCAACGAAACGGTCAAAAGTATGCAATTATAGTCAAGTGTGTGGATGTGTTTATACATATGTATTTGTCGTTTGCACTATCCATACAAACCGGAGTAAGCCAAAGGCCTTGGCTGCATAGAGTACAGAAAACTGTTGCATTTATTGACTACCCTGAAAACAACCAGGCAAAAATTCTCGATTTGCAATTATCGTCAATTGTGCCAAAGGTCAAAATATGCATAACCATTGCCGATTGACGTACGAATACTTATGCACTCACATACATACATATGTAAGTATAAAATGTAGTGTGTGCGAATTTAATTTAAATGTATTTATATCTCGATGGGGCGTGCCCACATAAGTATGCAACAGCATTTTACCAATGACTGCATGCGTAACGAAAGCTTTATAACAAAAACAACTACCGACTAACCAAAAAAACCAAAGCAAAAAACCAAAATTAACAAATTTAAAAAAAATAACTACCAATTATAAAAAAAAATAAAAAACATCTTACTAAGAGAATACTATATTTATACAAAAATTACGTGTTTTACCAACAGTAAAGTTAGGACATTGAAATGCTGAAACTCTGAAACTATTAAAACAATTAAACGACATAGTTATTAAATGAACAAACCCGTTTAAATTTGGATTTTATGGTAAACATATCAGAAATCAGACTTTTAAGAGTTTACCATCTCCTCTTTGCTCGTGAATTTACTGATTGGTAAAGCCTGGAAAGTTAAGGAAGAAAATGCCATATAGAAGAAAAGAGAGAATTTTAAATTAAAAATAAATAATAGTTAATACTGCTGCCGTGTCCGAAATTTAAGTTGATTGGGCTTTTAAAGTCACTTCTTCAATCTGTTAGTATCTGCGAAGATTTTCCATAGTCGAGTTAAATTGTAACTCAGATATGTTTTTAAATGTGCCATTAATTTCCATGCATTTTTCTTCAACATGTCTTTGAGTTAATTTTGCTGAGACTTTAAAAAGACATTGAACAAAAAGCCTAGTGCACTTCAAATGATATGTCTATGTACTAGACCGTTCAAAAAGTCCCCGGACTGACAGTGAAAAAAACCTTTTTTATTTTTTAATCAATATATTTATTCAATATAGTCTCCGTCTAGCTTAATGCACCTTGTTTAACGGTCTCTCAAAATAGGCTTCAGTTTTCCATTCAACTTCTTCATTGGAGTACAATTTTTTTCCCTGGAGCCATATTTTCAAGTTTAAAAACAGATAGTTAGTCACTGGGGACCAGATCTGGGGAATATGGAGAATGAGGAAGCAATTCCCAACTTAATTCTTTGATTTTTTCCATCGTAAAAGCGGCTTTGTGAGATGGTGCATTGTCTTGATGAAAAAGGATTTTTTTCTTTGCCAAATGCGGGCGTTTCTTCTTAATTTCGTCATTCACACGATCAAGCAATGCTGAGTAATATTCTTTGTTGCATTTTTCACCCTTTTTAAGAAAGTCGCTGTGAATTATACCATGTCCATCCCAAAATACACTGGCAAAAACCTCACCAGCCTAGAGCCTAGAAATGAACTAGTCAGTCAAAAAAAATGTATTTTAAAGTTTTAGTGGAGTGGCCTATGTGTCAGCCCGGGGACTTTTTGAACGATCTAGTATACTACAGACACATAAATACATGCGTACATATATACATATAGATATAAATATTTATATTTGGTATGTACTGTGTACACTGTGCACATTTTGTGTGGTCGCAGAATCTTATTTACATGTGTATATTAGTGATGTAAAAAAAAACTCGATAGATCGATTTTTTTTATATATTTTGTATACATAAATATACATATTTCTTGTGCAAAGACCGATTCATAAATGTTTTGATATTACAAAAAAATTAATTTTAAATAAAAATGTGTGTATGTATATATGTATATAAATATAATTCATGCTTAACGTCAGTATTACCTTGATTTCTTTACATCACTAGTATATATATAAATAAGGTTAGGATTTCCGCTCGGCAGTCTGATTGTAATACCTTCCGCAAAGGTGCATACTGCTGACCACTTTGTTTTGGCTGTTCAGCATCTGTGGGATAAAGTTTGTTGCCATGATTTCACTACACAGGGTGCTTTCTGCTTCCTCGGCTTATACTTAAAAATTTGTATCTGTGGGGGTGAATCAATAAGACAGAACTAATGAAAACAATAATTAAAACAAATCAAATAAAATCAATATTTAAATCTAAAATTGGACCAGAAAATCTAAATATGAAAGCTACAAAGAACAAGTAACTCAAAAACATAAATGTAGTAGTTTTCATGAATAATTAAGAATATTCATATTGACAAATAGATAAAAAAAATAGTTATTCAAATATGATATTAATTAATAAAATTGATGTATTGTATTGTTAAAAGTAGACATAAGAGACACGAAAGACACAACAGTAAGGCTTTATTCTGATTACAACAAACCAATTAAATAAACAATAGCAGAAAGCCGTCATAACTTATATGAATAGTTCATTATTTACATATGTATGTTTAAGCTGATATGATTCAAATTGTGTTAATTGTGTGAGTAAATGGAAGGTGAGTAAATTTCCGGACTCGACTAAAAGGAATTGGAACTGTATTCATGTGTCCATCATATAAGTTAAACTTATCCGCTCTATCTATCAGATATGCATATGTATATATATGTATAATAAATGAATATCTGTATTTTAGCTGTAGTCTTCCAATAACAAATAAATCAAATCTCAACAGCTCTCCAATCTGCCTTGTCCTGAGAACGAGAAAAAGAACCAAGAACAAGTGCAAAAATACAAATACTTATTTACTTAGACAACCTGTAGCAAATTGGTACCTTATCTGAAACACCTAAAATAGCTTTCAATTTTACAAACAACTAAAAATACATAAACAACAACTGCACCAAGTGCGGTAACCAAGACAGAAACCCACATTTTAATGACAAACAAAAACAAAATTGAGGCATTTGACGATTTGTCACGCTAGAAAACAGCGTCGAAACCAAAAGAATAATACTTTCAAAATAATGAAATTCAGTAAAATCAAATTGTATTGAAACAAATAAAAATTAAAATGAAAAATATAACGATAGTTACAAAATATTGCATTATTTTTAGATAAATGTTGACACAGTACGAATAATCATGAGAATTTAAAACTTAACAAAATACGAAGCAAAATCGTGCATACTAACTGATTCTTAACTCTATTATATTAACACTTAGCCTATCCAACTTTTTCACACTTTAAACTATAACTAATGCTAAAAAAAATCAAAAGTTTAACTTCTCATTATATCTTAGATGACTACTTATAAATCTTTAAATAGCTAAGTTTCTAACTTTTCTCCTTCGAAACATATTGGTTTCTTGTTATAAATATATTATGTATCCTTAAAAATATATGACTTAATACAGTAAATGTGTATACGCATGCACAGCCTAGTACACATACCCTGAACAAAGCAACACAGAATTCCAACTGTTGAAAGATACCCACTCAATGCCAAGCAAATCAAAACAATATTCACCCACTTTGAACTCTGTCCCACCCAAGCAAAACTGCAATCTCAAACAAGTCTCAAGAACTAAACAAACAACCGAATACACATAAATAAGTACGTTTATGCAATGGCTAAAATCGGGTTATTCAATAAACACATTTACAGCTCACCACGATGGCAGCCTGAGGCAGTTGAAGTAATAAAAGTATTTAGCTGAATATTAAGGCTAAGTACTGACACACATTTTATCATTGACAGACGAATACCATATATGATTTTACAATTCGATGCAACCAAGCGTTGAATATTTTTTAAGACTTGGTTCGGCCTATTATAAGTACTTCTTACGAGTAACCAAGTAATTCAAAAAGTCGTAATTTTAAGGAATGCCATTGAATATGGGAACCCGAATATACTTAACTTGAGTATTGAACACAGGCAAAGGTGCATACATAACTTTTTTTTATTTTAGGCCCTATGAAAAATCAATAAAACAAAAGAGTGTTACACATTAATGAATGTATATAGTCTATACGTATTCATGTTGATTTTTATGTACATTTTATAAAACTGTTAAAATCAAATTTTACCAATGAAACAAGAAATACAAAATAAAAAGAAAAAAAAATAAAAAAGAAAACTAAACCTCTTGGTCAGTAGAAAATACGAGTATTTAACAAGCCAATAAAAGAACTAAATGTGAAAAAAATCTCGTTTTAGAGAATTTTCTATTAGTGTTACCTTATTGTTTTTTAAATGCTTTTTTATATTGTTAATGTTGCGAGATAGAACTTGAAACAAACATGGTACCAAATTTACTGTAAAAATAAGAATAATAATAAATGTATATTTTTTTTGTTTTATGAATTACTAACTAAAACCCTAAGAAAAGTTGGGAGAAAATACATGTCATAGCATTAGACTAAGTAAAATTATTGTATTAAAATTTCAGTGTGACTTAAATAATAATGAAGATAGGACAGGCCAGTCTGACCAGTCAGGCTACCAAAACTTATTAGATTAATTAAACATAGTTTAAAACGGTGTGCTCTCTAAAAAAAAACTGCAATTCACAAAATATCAGAAAAATCTATTGTTACCAAAAGCCCACAAATAAGTAATTCCAAAAAAAAAAAAGATGCATTCTTATATCAAAGGAAGTACTCAAGTATTTTAAACCTATATAAATGTTCGCAAGCATGCTCCATCAAACTGCGATTGCGAATGCGTACGGGTGAAGTAACTCTGGGTTGAACCTGAACTCGTCCTCAAACTCGGACACAGAAACCAAAAGAAGAGCAAACCAAAAACTAAAAGATAAAATATAAAAACAAGGGTATAAAATGAAATAAATGTTAAAAGAAAATTATTTAAAATTTATCGATTACGAATATATTATAGGTGTAATGCATTGCAGATCTTTTTTGATGTACATTTTAAATGAAAACTTTCCATGAAATTAAAAAAAAAACCAGTTTAAAAACTTTAAAGCAAATCGATTAAATCCAATGGCATGACTAAAAATGCAAAAATAAAAATTAAGGAAAGTAAACAAACATTTAATTATAACAAAATAATACCACAGAGGAGAAATAACTTTTTTTTTGTAAAGTTTAAATATGCATATAAAACGAATGTATGAAAATATAAATGCGTAATAAAACTATGAAATAAATGTGCGTTTTCAATTCAACCGACTATTTTGAAGTAAAATATTTGTATTCAAAGGAATGCATCTCCAAACGATTCGCCATCCACGATATTTTCGTCGTAATGCGCTTAAACGCGTCGATTATCATGGGAACTATGCCCGCAGCGGTCAGTGTAAGAGTTGGGCGCTGAGTTTCTGGCGACCCCAAATGCTATTTGCCTGTTTACGCCGCATTGTGCAGTTTAACATGGCTCGTTGGACTGCAAAGTTGGCGCCAAAGTTTTACAGCATGTAAATTAGCCATATGCAGCAGCAGTGCAGCAAATCAACTGAAAGCATTTCGGGGCGAGGAGTGCAACCAATTGCAAACGTGTACGAGTGGCAGAGCATTAAGGCAAGTGAGGCAGGTATAAATTGGATCCCATTCAAAGTTTATTTTATTATATCCAAGAGGAGTGTATTAAAATGTAGTCAAGAAGCGTGTAATGCATTGGTAGGTATAGGAATATTCTTGACCGTTGCGAAGAGATGAGGCGATATAGCCATTTTCCGCTGGCCTTTCTGCCTCGCTTATATGCAGATTTGTTTAACAATTTTAAACCATAGGTTTGCAAATTTGTTTGGTTTCTTGAGATATCTCAATCAATTTCGCAGATGGTGTACTTAATGTTATCCTGAACAAGTTTGGCTAAAATGAGCGATAATGCCTGATCAAATGAGGCAGAATGTCCATGTTCATATCTATCGTCAAGAAAATGAGGGCAAAAGTTTTGTTAACAAGTGGGCGGCTAACCCAAAATGACAAGAAAACTTTCTTAATTGTTACATCACGAGCAAAGCAATTCCACAGCAACAACCACGTTCATCCGTCCTCGTATGAGCGGTCGGAAGGCACGCGTCCTGGCCCTAATTATTGTAATCGTTAATTAAATCATGTTGTTGAAGAAATTAAGTTATTGACAGCACAAGTACCTCCTTTTTGAGGGAAGCGTGGCTAATTACTAGTCCAGAAGTGCATGCTCACACGTATTATATCTGCCCGTGGGTGTAGATGATGTGCGTGTGAGTTTGCGAGTGTCACGTGCATGTCATTCCACGACCATTCACGTTTGACTTAAGGTATCAAGCGCATCGATTACCCTCTGAATCCAATTCAAATTTATCCGAGTACAGTCTGGAACAGAACAAATTAAACAAACACAACCTTATTGCCAAGCCCTACTACACGAATGAAGGTCAAAGGACCAGATAAGGCATCTCTCTAACCATTAGCCCGCCGGCAACTGTTACCGATGGCAGCAACCGCTGAACAGTGGTTGGCTTGTATGGAGCCGAGGCCATAAATACTTCTAGTGGTGCTATCGTAATGAAAGTTTTACCAAAAATCTAGAAAAATATGTTAAATATACGAGTACATTGAAAAAATTGGCCAAATCGTACGACTATACCCTATAGCTCCCATACAAGCGATCCGGTCAAATCTTAATGACTATTATTTTTATAATTATTTTACAAGATAATTGATTCAGCTTCAATATTTGGCCTCTTAATGAGGTAGCTAGTGGAATCTTGAGCCCCAAAACGGAATTCTTGGCATACAATGAAATTTCTGTGGCGCCATCACAGTCAGAAGTCATTGCGCTAATACGAAGCTAGCAGCCAAAAATACTTCCAGTAGAGATGTATCAGCTTTTTTCTTTATTATATCTACATAACAGTAATATTTTAAGAAATAATGGCCGCGATTTTACTAATAAATCAAGAAACAAAAATTCTTTACAGGTATGAATTAATAAAAACAATCATAAATTCTGATAATATTCATCTTAATCATCTAAAAACAAATACATAATACAATACCATATATAATAACTTTCTCTTTTGTGTGCACGGCAATTTTCAACAGTGAATCTTCGTCGCGCATAGAAAAAGTGCTTCGAAAACAAAGACCTTAGGTTAGTTTACAAGAGCATCAGCAAGGTTCAGTAGCTGAACTAAACATTACTATAATTTTAACATATTATCAATTATCAAGTAAAAAATTTTTTGAGGGACACTTAAAACTTTAACGAACGACATTAAAGACGAAAAAAAAACAAACACAAAAGCTTACGTGTACACTGAAAAAAAGACTATTTTCTAAAATCAAGAACACTTATCTTAAATATTTTGTTCTTGAAATAAGAATATTTTAAGACTAAATTACTAAAACTAAGAATATTAATCTTCAAAATCGTAGGTTCTTAATATAAGAACAAAATTCTTAAATGTAAATATTTTGTTCTTAATATAGGACCATTTTAAGACCAAATTACTAAAACTAACAATATTATTCTAAAAAAGCTTAGATCTTTTTGTCTCAAAATAAGAACAAAAATCATAAAGAATTTTCACTTCTTGAGACCTATAATTCACAACTGGTTCTGCCTTTTAAAGATGACATTAGGCTTAGTTCGCTAATCAAGTCAGCCCAACGGTACTGACGATAGGGATTGGCATCTCTTGAAACATTTTTAGACCAATGTTCTTAGTTCTGAGACCAAAATCTTGATTTTAGATCCTTTTTTATCAGTGTATAAACAACGAATCACAAAAAATAAAAATAAAACTCATATTATTCATATCTTTAATTGCAATAATAATGTCAATGCCTTTATGTAAAATATTCATTTTATCCAAGTTTAATTCAAATAAATTTTTTAAAATGTTTTAATTATGTATTGTGCAGCGTTCTCCTGACTCTGTACAAAGAAAGCGAACATTGAGTCACACTTTCGATAGAATTTTAGAAAGTACAGTTTAAATCAAAGCAAAATCAGTAGAATATCAAAATCAAAAGAAAAGTTGTAATTTTGGCTGTCGAAATATGCTTGTACACGGGAAAAATGTAAGCTCCGTGTCTCATTAAAGATTACTCTTAAGAAAGTGGTAAATCCATAAACAACGCTAAGGGCTCATCTTTTTTCAATGTATCCAGGAAGGTATCTTCATATAGCCATATAACTATAATCATATATAATGCGAAATAGTGTAGGTCATCTTGGCCACGCAAAATATTCATACTTATCAAACTTGGGATTTGATGCCCCAGTGTCGACAATCAAATATAGCGCGTTGAGGTACAATACTGACTTGGGAGAGGAATGAGGAAAAGACGATAAGAAGCATTTGCAGCAGGGTAAGTCTGTGCTATTATGCCTTAGGCCATAGACCGCAGATATCTGCCGCAAAATTATGCAGATTTGCGAAACATAGCAAGTCGGCTTATTTGCTGTCAGACAACAGCGCAAAAAAATCGGCAACTTGGCAATGAACAGAGCTGGTGATTAGTACAAAAGCTGCTTGGATTAGCGGAGTTATGAATATATAGTATAATTATCTTAAATGTTTTTTATTCCATGATGCGAACAATTAACATGCTATATATGCACAGAAGATCAGAAAAGGGGTCAACATAAATATAAAGAAGCGCGTCATAGTTAAAATGATCTTGGACATAATACACAACTGTGGACTTAATTTAAACTTAACGTCACATATTGTTGATGACAGAAATTTTTATTTATCAAATTAAAATAAACAAAACTCCCTACGAAATTGAAGCTCATGGTATGCATTCAGATCGAATTGTTGAATATGAATCTCAACAACAACCACGCGATATGTGATGGGTACTGAACTTGACAATTTTGTTTCGATTGTAAATGATTGCACAAACAAACAAGAATTTGGTGAGCATTTCGGACAAAGAATTGTAGGAATTCATTAAGACTTATTAACAATAAAACGAAATAGGGAGATGCAAAATAAAAATAAAATTTTAAATATTCGAAAAGTAACAATTTTTTTTTTAATAAATTTCATTTTAGTGGTAAGATACTATATAATTCATTTCTATTCATTTTTTTTCAGATCAAATAATTCATTATGTTCATTTCAGATAAACTGAGTGACCATAAAGTTTATATTAATATGTTAAGTAATATGAACTATTGTTGTCAAGAATTGCAAATAGAATTGAACAACATGTTTGACTTGCAGAATACTTTTGTATTGGTTGGTGCGGGCACCCATTCCTTTTTAAGTTGTCCGATTACAAACATATGTTAAGACTTTTGTTAACTTGTTCGATCGCAAAAACTTTGAAAACAAACCCAGATGCCACAAAGTCCACCGCCACCGTCATCATGAGGCCTAGGTGCAGGGAAAGGGCATAAGGCTGAGTTGACTTCAGATTCGAGTGTGATGTCGGCCCCAGGCCTGAGGGTAATCAGGTGCAATGGAAAAGAAGGAGAAGAGTGCAATAAAGTCTACATTGGCACAACAAAACGATCGCTCGCTACAAGAGTAACAGAGCATAAAGGAGACGCGAAGAACAGAAAGACAACGACAGCATTAGCACAGCATCTAACGGACACTGACCACACAGCTGACTTTGTTGACGTCAAGGTGCTTGACATTGAGAGAAGAGAGCGAACAAGACTGACGCTGGAGAGCTTGCGAATACAGCAAAAAGGAGACACTGCGATTAATCACAAAGAAGACATAGACCAAACAAATTACATTTATGCTGCAGCAATAGCCAAAAACAACTGGAGGAGAAACAAACAAACTTGACGACAAAAAATAAGTTAAACAACTTATTAAATTATGGACAACGAATGCAATATTAGGAGTAGGATTGACGACACCAATTTAGGCACAAACAAATAACAACAAAAATAAATGTATGTATCAGTGTAATAATCGTATGTTTATGTATATGTAAATGAAATGTAACCCTTTGTATTTTTCCAATAATAAAATCAGACTCCCTGATGAAGATGGCAAAGCTCATCGAAACGCGTAGGAGGAAAATTGAAAATTAAAATGTTTTTTTAATTTTACAATGAGACACACTGGCCAGATCAACCCAGCAAAACAGCAACAACACAAATTACAGCACACACTGGCCTACAAATAAATTACACACAATTACATTACCGGAGGGTGAACCGGACTTAAAAACTCAAGCATTCAAGATGAAGGGATACATTACACACATACAATCTACATATGGTGGTAATTCGGTACTATACGTTAAGCATTATTTTAAGTGTCAGAAAAAACTAGCGAAACAGAGAAGTAGATTAAAATACTTATTAGAATGTAAGAATTTCAACATAATACCAAAACACTTACAAAGAAAAACAAAATCACTGAGACACAACTTTACGTTACATGAATCAAAGAACGAACTGGACAAATTAGCGAACAATTTCCTATTAAAAGTACTACAGCTAGAAATTAAAGAAACGCACCGACACATTCACACAATAAACAAAACACAAACACACATAATTAATGAGCTTAAGAAAAGCTTAGATTCACAGGAGATTGAAGACTTACAAAAAGATCAAAAATTAGCATACCAAAGAATACGCTCTTGCACAGAACAAACAATAGAACAAAAACTTGACAAAGCAAAGAACGATCTGGCACATCAACTTAACATAAGATTAAACAAGGACTGGATAGTGAACATGACCGACGTTTTCATACCAAATGAAAGTATGTGGTTACTATCACTTGGACCCAAATTTGGCTTACCCACAAACGGACAAAACATATCGCCAATACATATAATAGCAGACATGGAACAAGGAATAAAAACAATTGAAAACGAAAAGCTACGAGACACAATAAGAGGAAACCTAGCATCGAGACTCAACAATTATAAACACTCAACAAAAACAAGCCAGAAAGAAAAATTCATACTAAACATAGCCAACAACACAGAAAAGCTAATGAAAGAACACAAGGACAAAATAATGGTCACACAAGCGGATAAAGGCAATAAAACGGTTATAATCTATAAGAGAGAGTATCACGACAAGATGCAGTTACTACTCAACGACAAAACAACCTACAGAACTATGAGAAATGACCCAACACAAAAACTCATCACGAAGAACAACAGCATAGTGAACTTTTTATACAAGAACAACTTCATCGACATGACAACAAAACTTAAAACATATTGCTCGGGAGGAAATGCACCTAGGCTGTACGGGCTGCCAAAAATACATAAAAATGGAACACCACTCAGACCGATATCAGCTTCAACTGAGGTACCATGCTACAGATTAGCTAGATACATAGGGGACATCATCAAAAATATACAATCCGCAAAATATAATATAAGGAACGCAACAGAATTAAAGAACGAGATTACTGGATTAACTATTGGAAAAGACGAAATACTCGTATCTTTTGACGTAATATCACTGTTCACAAACATACCAATCAACACCGCAACGAAAAACATAATGGACAGATGGACGGATCTAGCTACACACACATCCATACCAAAACAAAAATTCAGGGAAATACTAGACTTCGTACTTACGGACAACAATTATTTTACATATAATAATGTGACATACAGCCAGATTTTTGGAATGCCCATGGGAAATCCACTATCACCGACAATCGCTAACATTGTGTTGGATAAAATTCTAGACGATGCAATTGAAGAATTAAAACAATATAATGTTTCAATCAAACATATTTCAAAATACGTAGACGATATATTCCTTAATATAAACAAGAACGATGCAAATATTATATTGGATACATTCAACAAACAACACAAGAGAATCAATTCACAGTTGAAACAGAAACAAACAATAAAATTGCATATTTAGATATGGAAATAGAGCGGAATGGAAGCAAGCTAACATTTGATTGGTACACAAAAGAAACATCATCAGGACGGATTATGAATTTTGATTCAAACCAACCAATGACACAGAAAATAAACACTATAAAAAACATTATTAGAAATACCTACACACTATGCGACAAACAACACCGATCAAAAAACTACGTAAAATTAAAAAAGATGTTAATACAAAACAATTACCCAACGCAGCTAATAGACAAACTAATTAATGACGTCACAAACAAAATTGATAACACAAAAATCCATAGCTTGGTAACAACAACAACGCCAGAGAAACTAATTAAGCAGTACGTCAGCATTCCGTACATAAATAACATTACAAACAGAGCTACATTAGAAAAACTTATCCCAAAAGACAGCACAGATCACATTACATATGCATACAAAGCTCATAAAACAACAAGAAATTTGTTTACAAACACGAAAGACAAAATTGACAGAGAAAAACAAAACAATGTGATATACGAAATCAGGTGCAATGGAAAAGAAGGAGAAGAGTGCAATAAAGTCTACATTGGCACAACAAAACGATCGCTCGCTACAAGAGTAACAGAGCATAAAGGAGACGCGAAGAACAGAAAGACAACGACAGCATTAGCACAGCATCTAACGGACACTGACCACACAGCTGACTTTGTTGACGTCAAGGTGCTTGACATTGAGAGAAGAGAGCGAACAAGACTGACGCTGGAGAGCTTGCGAATACAGCAAAAAAGAGACACTGCGATTAATCACAAAGAAGACATAGACCAAACAAATTACATTTATGCTGCAGCAAAAGCCAAAAACAACTGGAGGAGAAACAAACAAACTTGACGACAAAAAATAAGTTAAACAACTTATTAAATTATGGACAACGAATGCAATATTAGGAGTAGGATTGACGACACCAATTTAGGCACAAACAAATAACAACAAAAATAAATGTATGTATCAGTGTAATAATCGTATGTTTATGTATATGTAAATGAAATGTAACCCTTTGTATTTTTCCAATAATAAAATCAGACTCCCTGATGAAGATGGCAAAGCTCATCGAAACGCGTAGGAGGAAAATTGAAAATTAAAATGTTTTTTTAATTTTACAATGAGACACACTGGCCAGATCAACCCAGCAAAACAGCAACAACACAAGGTAATCTGTTAGCTTTAGCAGGCGTCGCTGCAGTTTCATTTAATTTGCCACATTGCAGCCTCAACTGGTTGTCCTCGATAAAGTTTAAAATACGAATTTAGCGACTTTCCAAAAAGCACCCGATGCTTTGAGTCAGCATTTATGACAGTTCTTATGCGCTCCCTTGAACCTTTCATCCTCTGCCCAGTTCTCTCTGTTCTCTGTACTTTGTTCTTTCCCCTTTCCATAAACACATAGATGCTGTTTATGCAAAACTTTTCAATTGCATTTAAGCCTTGACTAGCGTAATTTGGCAACCCCGGTATAAGCCCCTCCCACCATATCGCCTTTGTCCATGCCCTGTTTATCCATCTTCCTTAAATTTGCTTGTATTTTCCCATTGCCTTTAACTTGGTTGCGTGCCACGCTTTGTTCACGCTGCGTTTACTTTGCTTCTATCTGGTTTCCTCCTGCTTTTTATTATGATTATTAAATTTGTCAGTCTTTTAATAGTGTGTTCTAGAGTGCATGTGTAAGTCAACTAAAATATTAGCAGGTCCTCTAGATTTTTAATATCTTACGCACCTTCAGCAAATTATGTAAATTATGAATATTGTTGAATAAGTAGTAATAAGAATTGAATATGTTTCTACTTAGGTGATCAACAGCCATAGGTTTACTATATATTACCCATACATATACAATCACATGAGATTAAAAAAGTTCGAGTTATGGAGACTTCGACTAATGGAAGTTTTTTGTTAAGTTTATTGAACGCTATTGCCGCTCAATTTAGTTCGAGAAAGTGAGAATTCGAGTTGTAGACGTTCGAGTTATGGAATTTTAACTGTATTTCAATTGAGCATTAACGCATAACGTAAATTTCTCTAGCTAATCAATCTTTTCTCCTCCCACATTATAAAAGTCACTTGCACACAAGCACCATACTCATATAAAAATAACAGTGACTTGTAATTAATATGCAAAAACAAAAGACATTTATAACAGGGCCTACGTGTAATTTGTAATTACATTAAAAGCATCTATATTTGTAATAAAAAACCTACATGTCTTGCGCCGCTCTCTCTTCCCCCGCTATCGCTCTCGCTCTAGAATATAGATCGAAACAGAAGAAATATTAACCCACACACAGACAGAGAAGAGAGATGGATTGAGACGGACACATGTATGTATGTTAGTGAAGAATTACATATAGTAGATAGAGACACAAGAACGTCTTGAATGCTGAATGTGATTCGTTGTCGGCAGACACGTTCATTGAAGAGAAAATATTGAATAGTCCTATCGCAAGACTGATGATTATCTTTCGGATGTCACGTTACATCTATAAGACTGGCGTACAACTTGCAACAGTTGTGAAACTTTGAATCTTTAAACTTTATATGAAGTCGATTCTCCAAGTGTGCATATTGTGGTGCTTGCTTAATTTGAAGTCAATTCATATTCAATGCAATAATGCCTATTTGAATACAAGCATTTAACAACATTAATATTGTGCAACCAATATCTAAAATAGTTAGCTATACAGATTTTTTAAAAATTTCAAACCCCTTTTGTAATTTAAAAACAGCAGTTGCTACAAAATAACCATTGTTGTTTTTGTAATCATCCTCAATTTAAACAAAGGCGATTAACAAAAGTCTGAACACTTTATCAGTGCTGACTATCTATCCTTCACTTGGCTTACTGTCAATTAGCCGACATTCAGCGTTACTGTTTGTGTTATGTCCGAGAACGCCCAGCTTCCATATTTCAGTTATTTTTCACTCGATGACCTCTCTCGAGTGACCGAACATTCTGTTGACAAATTTAATTGAGCATGATTAAATTCCAACTTTTTATTGAACACTTAACATTAAAATCAGATTACAGGCAGAGTCAACATAAGTATTAAAGCACGCCCATAAGCATGACAAAACCCAAATGGATAATGTCAAACCGGGCGTAGCCAATAAATACATATAAATCTGAATAGTTATACCCTGCAAATTCAAAGTAAGTAATTAAGCCGTAAAATTTTTCGAGGAATCTTTATTGGTATCTCCCAAACAAACACGCATCCACCCCCTATTTTCTCATATTTTGCTAGTGTTATCGTGGTTAAAATTGTTGAGTTTGCTCATAAAGGAGAACATTGATCTTTCAAAATTCTCTAGATGTTGTATCAGGGAGAGTCATAAGAAAGAGGCTTATTCTCCTATTCTCGTTATATTCCGTCCGTGTATACATTCGAATGTTCGCTTTAGAGTGTGAGCGTGGACCAGTACGAGAATCATGGGGCGAATTGATGATCAAACTAAAGTCCAGGGAAATAGGATAAAAGCGTCAACTACAACAATAACTTGATTGAATGAACAGTTAATGGCTTTGTCATTTACATTTAAAGTTAATGCGCTTTTCTCGTCTTCAGACTCTGATGCTTATAATTTAATTGGATTATTTATTTTTGCTTTGCACAAGTTCCTCCTCCCTAGGGGTACCCACTTCGAATAAGAGAAATGGGTAGAGTGGCCTGCCGTCCCCCACTCGCCGTTTTGTTTTCCCTGTCACTTATTATTTGTCATATAACAGCTCCGCGTCAGTTTGTTATTGTTGTTATTGTTGTTGCCCTTGTCGTTTTTCACCTAAATTCGGTATGATAATATAATTAAATTTTAATGCTTCTTAAATTCTAGAAATTAAGCATATAGCCCCGCACCACCTAGTTGTACGTGCATATTAATTTATATTTATATTATATAATTCATCAATATATATATATATATTTATTATTTTACATTAATTTACGTGATCAGTATGTGCTTTTCGCTTGAAGCAACTGTTTTCAAGAGCTGTTAACTGAAAGCTTGCAATTCGAATCTTTTGCCATCAATAGTTCGTTAGTTCAAGCTTTAAAAATCGACTGTATAAAGAAAAATTGTTATTTTCCCAATAGTTGAGTGGCAGCACCTAACTTATGCAAGTTACTTACCTGGTACCGCAGATTTATGTCCAGCTATTAATCAAATCCAGGCGCAAGGTAGTAAAGTTTTATTGCCACTTGGCGGCCAGTATCTGCCGAAGAGTCGGCGCATTGCAGACTACGCCTAAATTTATGCTAACTGCCTACCTAAACTGGCATTCAATTTGAAATTGGCTGCAAAAAGTTGAGATTGAGATTGCTGAAATATGACTCGAATGGTTGTTGGTTCATTGGTTTGCTGGCTCGCTGGTTCGCTCTCATGTGGCTTATCTGGCATCCTGACATAGCGCATTTGATTAGTAATTTTTCAGCGTTGCTCGTTCAATTTGATGGGACGCCTGTATCTGTGTACGCGTTGTGGTTGCTGTGAATAAGTCTGCATTCTATTCACTATAATGCTTATCCCACAAAAAA
>JBAMBJ010002528.1:0-28795 GCA_037043495.1 Drosophila recens
CCAAAGTACAGGGAGTCTCGCAGTCTGGCTTACTCGACTGTAGCAGATACTTGACTCTTTTATTTAAGTAGGTATATCACTTGCTGATGATCTAATGCAGCGGTGGGCACGCATGGGCTCCGGGAGCTAGCGGCTGCTCCCAACTTTTTGCTCGCACATTTGGGTGATCGACAAAGTAGATAGACTTTATTAGGGTTGTTCTTGTTGTAGTGCTCCCGAATTCAGATTTCGTGCCAATCGCTGATCTAATGATCTCTAAAGCTGGTTCATGACCTAAATCTAGCTGAAAGACATTGTTGCCAACCGTCGCGTCGGTTGAACTGATAACTAAGCCGATAAGAACGATATTTGCCTTAGATACGAGTATTATATACATTTAACCATTGATCGGAAAGAAAATAGAAGCTTTAGTGTACGCATGTGTAACATATGTACGTATGAGCGCGTGTTTGTACCTCAAAATACCCAGCCAGCATTTTATGATATTTTTATTATCATATTCGAGGCCTGGCCACGACTTCTCTTAAGAAGCTACCCACTTGTAGCGAAGAAAATAGGCACGTAAGGATTCTTCCCTTTCAAAGCTCATGTCTCAGCCAATTTTGTTCGGATCGACTTGAAATTTCAAAGACGTATTCTTAGATAGTCGTACTACAGAGAAATGCAACAAAAAGAAATATTTTATTTTTTCAAAGTTTTAAGGAGTCTTTTATGAATCGCCTTTCTGATTAATTTTCGAGTCATAAATTTGTTTATTTTAAAAAGTGTATCACCTTTTGAGCATGTATACGAGTCATTTTCGAGTCTTCTTTTGATCGCCAATGAGCTTAATCTCCTTTTTATCATCAAAAGGACTCTAAAAAGACTCCTCAATGTGATTTTTGTTAAGACAATCTTCCAAATGCTGGGAGGGATATTGACTAAACACATTAATCTCCTTCTTTCATGTGTACATGTATGCATAAGTGTGTGTGTAGGTATGCGTGTGTGCTGGATGCTTGGCAAATGTTTCCGCATTTGTCCCATTCAGAGTCAATTGGGAGACTAGCGTTCGTTTCGAGGCGTTGATAAATTTATGCACCCCATTGGCGCAGCTTCCGGTTCCATTCGGCTCTCTACTTTTACACTAAATTTACAGTTTGTATGCGTGTGTGTGTGTGCATCAAATGTCAACCGTTAGACGAACTGGCTGACTGGCTGGCTAGTGGAATGGATGTGGAAGTGGAAGTGGCTAACTCAATGGCACCTCATAAACTCGGCAACAAAATTGCTGTGACTCACAAAAGGAAATCTTTGTTGTTGCAGATCAAAGGCGCGATAATTTCATCAGTTTGGCTTGTTTTTCTTAGTTTTTGTTTTATTTTCTTTTTACTAAAAAAAAAAAAAAATATAACCACATGCAAATTGTAAATAAAAATACAAATGATACAAAATTAAATATGTATGTCGTTCAATGCTCCGCAGCTCCGACTTCCGACTACCATATCCTTCGATCCTTAGAGTGTCAAGCTGGCGATGCCACAAGCCATCAGCAGTGTCATGGAGAGGATGACGGAGACGGCGCCATCGCGGGCCAATGGGATGAGGGCGTTGTCCGGCTTGAGGGCGTTGCAGCCACGTCCGTCGCAGGTGAAGCAGTTGCCGTCCTTAATGCAGATCTTGTTGGCCTGGGCGGAGCTGAGGCAGCCGCGTTGGAACGATCCTTCGGCCAGGCGTTGGCTGTTGCGGATGAAGCACTTGTCGCCCAGGCGGTAAATGGGACACACATTTATGGCGGCATTGTATTCGGTGGCGCAGGTGGAATTGGTCGAGTTGCCGGAGCACTGCAGGCAATGGGCGCGATGCTGTGGGAAGAGCACACGGTTGCAGCCCTCGGAGAACTTGCAAATCTGGCACTCCAACTCATTGTTGCATGTTTTGTTTGTGACACTATCCAGATCGCTGGCACAGCCACGGATCGTGTATCCATCTGAAAAGATGCCAGATGCAATTACAGCCCCCTTGAACTTGAACAGCACATACCCAGCACGCGTGTATAGCACATTCCATCGTTATTTTTGCAATCCTTGGCCAGAATCGATGTTGGGTCGACGGCACAGCGCACATCAGTCTTCGAGTGGCACTGCACGCATCCCTCTTTGGACGTAAAATGGTATGTAAAATGGAAAGAGCATGGGTTAATTATAAGGAATCAACATCCATTGAATACATGTCTTTCTTCTTCTGTGTGTGATTTATTTCTACAGGGTATAGCAAAAGCTAATTCTAAATGAACACAAATGAGCATAACATACTTCTGATGTTTAACTACTGAAATATACAAATATTTGTATGTAATATGTATAATTGCCATAGATAACACTTGGAACTAAAGACTTAATCAATATTCTAACTGAAAATAACTTTGTTTGACTGGTTCTAATAAAGTTTTTCAATTATTTTTAATTATTTAAAGGGCATATTGGTTCAAAACACATTTGATATTAATATAATATAGGCAAAGATTACTCTCAAAATCAGTGACAATGTTAATAATCATTTATTTGTATTGACATATAATTGATTGACCCAATGTCAGATTGAGCCCCATATCAGATCAATCCAAGTGATAGACTTTTATTTAGAATGCCGCAACAATCTTAGGCCCGTTGTTTGTCCTGTTAAGGGTTTTGATAACTACTTGAGGGATGTTTTAATGTAAAATGTAGAAATTGATGTCAATTAAAAAGTATCTATTTGATATAATTTATTTAGTATTGACATTGAAAAAAAAAACATTGTTTGCTGTTCAAGTTGCTCAATCTGTAAGCTAATCTTCGTTTACAAGAGTTTTGTGATATCTTTTGCGCACGCATCTTAGCGTCTTCAAAAACGGTCAGAAACCGAGAATGCTGTTCGATAATTTCTGTTTTTTGTCTGTTTTTAAGCTCGACTTCGAGTGTTTTGCGAAACTTTTCTCATCGCTTGTTTATTGTCAGCAACTTGTCAGTTTATAAGCCCGTTAACAAAGGTTTGGCGATCGCTTAAGGCTCGCTGTTTGGTCCACAAGCGCATGTGTGTTATGTGAAGTATGTATCCGTATAATATTTACTTTGCCACTGTGCTCATATTATTTTGAGCCCATACTTGTTTGCCGATTCCCGTATTATCAGAAACAGAGGAATTTCGAAAATCAACAAAATTCAATGCCAATAATATGACTAGCTAAGACTGATACCGAGCCCGATAAAACATAGATTACACCTGAGGTATGATATATAGCTGGAGCAGTACCAATATTTTAGTATGCTCAGCTATTTAGGTACAAATGTTGTACATAATTATTATACTTTAATAATATATGTACATAAGTATATCTGTGTCATTTATTTAATGGAGTTCAAATGCTTATTGCTCTCAAATTGTTACAACGGCCTGAATTTTAAAGATTTCGAATTTAAGTGTAATTGTGCAAAATCTCGATTTCAAATATGTATACATAAAATATGAATCACGGAGTATCTTTCATACATATGTACATACATACGAAGTGCATGTGTGTACATCCGAACTTTTAGTTATCACCTTCTTTGATTTGACTCATTGCTCGATGACTCACTCTTGCAGTAAGTAAAGGAATAGGCCTGGTTTACATTAAAAGTCCACTTACATTTAATACAAATCACATTTAGATTGTATTTAAAATAATTTTAATTATGTACATATGTACGTAAAATAAAGTATGTATGTATGTATATTCATTAAAACGTAACAGATGTAAGGCAAGTGTTTTTGCCGGTTATATGTATGTATGTATGTATGTATGCAAGAACAGCAACAACAACAACAAAAAAAAAAAACACTCGAGCACAGTAAAAGCATTCAGTTATCGAAAGATAAGCAAAGACTTGTTACATACATACATACATACATATGTACGTATGTGTGTACGTAAAATATATTTAAACAATGATAAGAAACCGAGTCAGATTATAAAAAAAAAAAGTATGGTCAATTAACTTTGGCAATCCATTATTATATAAGGCATTTTCACAAGTAAACTCCATAGTTATATAAAATGTTAAAAAAAAAAATAAACAAATCTTTACCGGAACTAACGTATGCCAAATAGGCAACGGCAACAATCACCAACAGATAGAATTTCATATTGAGTATTTCAATAGTATTTTCACTAGGTATGTATTTATTTATGTATGCTCGATTCTCGAGCTTTGCAGCGTTCTACGACCGTACGGACTGAAGCTCAGATAGTAACTAAATAATGAACTCGAACGGCGTTGAAGAGCTTTAGAGAGTGTTATTGGCGTTATCGCGATCGCCTGTTGCCGTGTGACGAAGATAACCCAAACAGGGGATGATGACTAGTTCGAGGGAGTACGAGTATTTAGCACTCGGCTATCCACACAAATACATATGTTATGTATACTTAGTATAGGCAACTTTCGGCTTAATTACTAAGGTGCTCTTTTATTCACATACAAACATTGACATTTATACTGTATATATGGTATGCAGTATATACTTACATACATACGTATATATACTCATACGTAATAGTGTAAACATTATTCAACAAGAGGAGTATATTATCTTTGAGCCTGTCCCATTTCCTAATAAAAATGGAGCAGGTGAATCAATGAAGTACTAATAATGTGATATATCAAGCGTTTTGACTCAACCTCATTGCGAAAAATGTAGAAAATATGTAAAAATGTACATATGAATTTGGAAAAGATTTTCGTTTAAAAATAAAATAAATTCAAATTTGTCAAAAGTTGAAATTGATGTACGATTATTCGGCCAAAAATTAACTTTTGGTAAGTTTTTGGCGCTCATTAATTGGTTTTTTTGTTATACTGATTGTGTACATAAAAATAATGGCTATATTTTTTGCGGATTATGCTCCAAAATAACTGCTCTCTTTACCTGCAAAAAAAATTAGCTGCTAACTATGAAAACCTGACTTACAATAGCTGCTAAGGTATAAAAAGTGAGTGTTCGAATAAAACCATCCGACCAGTTCCGAAATATGTACTGCTTGCTGCAAAGAGACAGAACTGTACAAGGTTTCATCAAGATAGCTCAAAAACAGAAGGACTAGTTTGTTCAGGATGTCGTCCTGATCAAAAATATATACTTTCAGAGGCTGTTACGCCTCCTTTACTGCATTACAGACGTGTGCGAAATAATAAGAGCACCATATGTGAAAACTTAATTTGATAAAAAAAAGTGTTAAAAAACATAATATACCCTTATATTATTTTAGCAGTACACATTTTAAGCTATATACCAGCTATCGGCACCAACACATTCATATTTTTGCATTGCGTTGGTGTGCATTTTTGTTCGCCTAACAGCGGAATAACAGCGACGTAAAAGAAACAAATCGCAGCAGCGACGCATACGGTGGCTCACAGCTTATTTCAACCAGCACAAAAAGCAACTTTACTCAAAAGCTACGATTACAACTAACTAAAAAAAAATCTTGAAAAATAGTATTTACAGAAAATTAATGTTTTTAAAACTTTTACCCTCGATTTTTTACAAAAAAAGGTTGGGATGCAAAAAATTAGTTCATAGAATTTAAATAGTGTCTGCAAAAAAAAATTTCAAAATTATTTTTGCTAGTATTTATTAGAATTTTTTGAAAATCCTAAAAATTACCATTTTTGGCACTTTTTGGCTGAAAATGAGGAAAAATGGGTAAAAATGGTAATTTTTAGGATTTTCAAAAAATTCTAATAAATACTAGCAAAAAAATTTTGGACATTTTTTTTTTGCAGACACTATTTAAATTCTATGAACTAATTTTTTGCATCCCAACATTTTTTGTAAAAAATCGAGGGAAAAAGTTCAAAAAGTGGACTTTTACGAAAACTCAAATATTTTCGAATATTTTCAATATTTTCAAATTATGAGTTGATATAACATTAGTTTTCTGTAAATACTATTTTTCAAGATTTTTTTTTAGTTAGTTGTAATCGTAGCTTTTGAGTAAAGTTGCTTTTTGTGCTGGTTGAAATAAGCTGTGAGCCACTGAATGTGACCGTACGTGAGCGGCAGCGCAGTCGCCACGAAAATTTCCTATGCGCTCGAGATAGGGCCGTGCCGATAGCTGCTATATACATATCCTAAAAGAATTCAAACCTTGCTGTGTTCTTAACTTTTAAATTGACAACTTTGTTGGGTTAAGTCGAAATTCAGATATGCGAAATAATAATAACAATGTGAGAAAACAAGTAATTGTCGTTTCGTACATAAGATTTGACAATTAATGAGCATTCACTTAGTTACCTACATTTAGTATAGGTGTGCTCCACCCCTTTTCCGGATCATTAAGACACTTCGGGAATTAATAGAATCTGTAAGAAAACGGCATCTTGAGATTGGAGTATTCTTCCATGTATTACATTCGTATCTTAGAGGTCCTACAATAGGCTGCAAACAGCTAATCGACAAAATTCAAATCAGAATCCGTTAATGGAATACCTTTAATCTTTTTGCCAATTTCCTCAGCAGTTCTTACGGCACAATCGAACTGCGGAAGCTATCGATATATCGAGTCAAATCATCGCAGGCCTTGCCAGATCGTACAAAGTACTTATAGAATCAGGTGGCACAACAAACATGCATGTGTATATGTAAAATAGCGTAAAACTTGTAATACGATTATCTCGCTGTGCCTTATGTGCTCAGCTGCCATATTAATTCAAACTGCATCACACGCGGCAATCACAACATGACACTAATGGTGTGTGTCTGTGACTATTGGCAACACCGCCACTACTACAATCGCAAGTCAATTCAGCAGCCGGCTAGTGACACCGCCAAGGCGAGGGACACCGCCGTTCGTCGACTGCCCTTGCAGCTGGACGCCATCACTGCCAACTACTGGCTGCGCGAGCTGCTCCAACAGAAGGTGCTGAGCGAAAAGCTGCAGCGTGAGCATGGAGTTCAGCTGTTGTGGCTGTCACTGTGTCCACCGGAACGCGACACCATCGACTACAAGTGGTCGGATATGTTGGCGCACACAATCTGGGAGCACATTGAGGTGGAGCACTTAATGTCCTGGCTCTCCACGCTGGGTGGCGGCTTTTCGGCACTGGGCGAACAATTCGAGCGCTGTGTAAGTGTGATACTAAGTATATACAAATGTACATATATAACATACAGCACGCTAATTTACAGGCTAAAACGGCTGGCAAGATCTCGCTGCAACAGCTGACGATTGGCATGCGCCTGGGTGATCCGTTCCTGCAAGCGCGCTGCAAACTATACTACAGCATATCGTTGATCCAGCGCGGCCAATTGCGCCAGGCCAAGCATCTGATTCGCGCCCAATACCGATTTGCGCTCCAGCACAAGGAGTTCGACCAGCGACTCATGCGCATGTGCCTTGGCATTTGGCTGCGCCTACGATTCGAGTATGAGGAGCGCAGGAGTCGTCGGGAGTCTGGGCACTGTCCACACTGATATTTAATTATTCATATGTCTGTACATTCAATCTGTTTGCTGTCGATTAAGTTTATGCATAAAATGGAATTGTTCTTGGTTAACCGATAGTCCGTAAGCTGCAAAATATACAATTTAGATACTCAACATAATATGCATTCAATATATATTTTTTTATTTTATGTGTGTGTGTGTGTATATGTGTACGTATCAAATGCATTAACATTTCAACTGCACTTGGCCGGCACCAAAAACACGCACAACTTTTACCTCGTCATTGCAGAACATTCAAATTGTTTACTTAAGCTACGCAGTTTTGTTTCTATGCAAATAGTTGTAGATGTGTGTATGTAAATTAATTAATATGCTAACAAAAGAATTGACGTCACGAGTATGTATGTATGTATGTATGTTTATATGGCTAGAGGCAGATCCATGTATACATACATATGTATATTAAAATATATATTTTGGTAAATATATAGATAAACATACATATGTACGTAAATATTAAGTTGTCAAAGATATATGTTACAATACGCCCTTAATTCCAAAGCAATGAAGTGAAGCATTCGGCTAAAATGGTAACGAGGAAGGTCGGATTAAGTTATAAAAATTCAGGAGTTGTTGAATAAAAAGTAAAGGTGTTTGTTGTATTCCTTTATATTTTTGGGATGCCTTTACACCAGGACAGGAATCGACTACTTTATTGTAGTCTTTTGGACACCACTGCTCTTTATTTAAATTTCAAATTGAATAGATGATGAAGATTTGAAGAAAGCAATTTAAATGACTTTTATTTGATTGAATAAACAAATGAATGCAGCATACTTATATTGTTGTAAAACAATTCAGAAAAGTACTAATCAATATATACCCACTATTTTTCTAGTAATCCCAATTGCTTGAATATGAAACGAGTTGCACGAACTTGAAATTGAGAGAAATGTGTTGAATTTGGTTATCAGCACAGCCTACTGTGCCAAAATTGGGCATTACTTGAAACAAAAAATATTAAAAAAACATCAGAGCATTTCGTTCTATTCTTTTCATTTCGTTCAGTTACCGTCTTCGCTTCATTATATGGAAAAAGTTCACAGAATGATATTGTAGCATATATAACATTCATGGATGGATGTGTGTGTGTGTTTACTGTGTTACTTATGTGAGCCATTATAATGCATATTGTAAGCAGACCAAAGATAATTATATATTTATATGTATATGCAATACATATAAATATATTATTGTATATATTATATACATATAACATATACATATACACATATATTTAAAACAAAAAAAAAAGTAGAATATAATAGAAAACTGGCTAAAAATTTGACATAATATTATGGCCAAAATTGAACATATAACTTGAATTTATGCGGATTATTGCTTGTCGTGCTAACTTGTTGTTATTGTTATTGTAAAGCTTTTCCATTTGGCTGACAGCCATTTACTGCGCCAGCGTGCCCATGGGATCCCAGGCGGGCAGTACAATGGGATCCATGTCAAAGACACGCAGCACATCCTCGGGCACATACTTCTTGTCGACCACCACCTCGAAGCCGAACTCCCTAAACCAATCGGCGCACATGACCAGATAGCCCTTTTCACCACGATCTTCGCCCCAGGAGTTCTCAACGCGCAGCTTATGTGCAACGCCATTTTTCTGTCCACCGGGATAGAAAAGAAAGAAATTAATCAAATTACATAATTAATTTATAATTAGATAAGAAAGCTGCACTTACATCTACAGAGACGGCAGTAAAGACCATGGCATGCGTCATAGCTGATTCACCATAGATAAGACGATCCGCTTTGGAGAATGTTGTTTGTATGTCAATGTCGAAGACCAGCTTGAAATCGTGACTGTACATGAAAAGAAAAGAGACAGAGCACCAACCGGAGATGGAAGTGAGAAAAGGAACAATGTATATGGCATGGTTAAACAGGCCAATGTCTTAAGCGTAGTAAAGATAAGATTAAATATCTATATATAATTATCTCATCTGTGTTATGTGCAAATTTCAGCTTTCTATCTTTTACCGTTTGGGCTACACTTTGATTCTCAGTCAGTGAGTCAGTCAGTCAGTGAGTCAGTCAGGACAAAGAGTTTTATATATATAGACATGTTAATTCTTTAGACTCCTCAAATTAAAAACACCTTTTAAAAAAATCTATCTTCCCTTGTCTGTTTTCTTTCTCGAGCACAGGATATAATAAAAACCAGGGACCGCAAATAATGATTATTAAAATTATTTTACATAAAAAAGTCAACGACTAGAATATATATACAATTAAATAATGATAATAAAATGAAATTTGAGCGAAAAAATAATCATTATTTATGATTTTTATTTTTTTCGCTTAAAATAAACTCACTTTTAATTCGTAACTTTTGTGTAGGATTTTCCCAATATTTTAGCATATCCCTTTAAAAGAAACCCAGGGGACACATCAAACGAAAAAAAATTGTTTCAATTGATTACGTAATCTTTTTTAAAAATAAGTTTTATTTTGAGCGGAAAAATATTTATCAAAAATAATGATTATTTGTGACATTTATTTTTTCGCTAAAAATTAATAATTATTATTAAAAAAATCCTTAAAAATCTTTAAATAATCATGACTATGTAATTTGAATAATATAATTCATAATGATTATGGTCCCTGATAAAAAGTGAATTTATAAATAAATTGCTGCCCAATTGAAACAAGTCTCTCTTGAAGAGCTAATACAACGAAAAGGGCAAATAAATGATGGACTTGTTATAAACTTGTTATGTTCTTGGTATACAATAGAACCATAATTATATCTTGCTGTCAATTCCCGATAAATATATAAAAAAAAAAAGGTTAATAGATTTGCAGATGTCACTTACACATCAACATCCTCAATGCCTTGCTTGGAGGCGAATCGCTTGCTAACCTCACAGCCAAACCAGACAGCCTCGCCCGCTTTCAGGGATTTCGTGACCATGGCCAGCAATAGTTCGACGGACTGATTGTTGTATAGGACAGGTCGGCCGCCGACTACATTGCCTAAACAGTCGACTGTGTAGGCTTGATCGTAGCTGCTCGTAGGACGCGGATCGGTGACGAGGCACACCTTGTCCTCGACGTTGAAATGCGGCTTGACATAACGCTCGTAGAACTCGAGCGAGCTGATTGGCCCAATTGACTGATAGTTCTTTGATTTATCATAGTATTCCCAGGTGAAAGTCTCGGCGGGTATGCCCAAGCATATGCCAACCACTTTGTAAATCTCGGCCATTTGCTCCTGTATCTTGCTGGCGATTTCCTGCTCACTCGGTTGGCGTTCCAGCAGCACTCGCAAGTGGCGCGCATATTCGCGCAGCTGTAAGCAACAACAATGGGACATTAGTCGAGACAATTAATTACGTTATTCGGATTGTTCGTTACCTTGCTCTTCAGTATGGCGTTTAAACGTATGCTGGACTCGCAGCTAAAGCTCTCCGGAAAACATTTCTTTGGCATCAGACCGTGTTTGATTATCAGATTAACAAGCATGTCCCACTGTCCGCCGTCAGAGGTGGGATCGAGCAGCAAGAACGAGACCAAACGGCCATCAACCTTCTCGCCGCGTTGTGCCGTCTTAACGATATTGTTGAGGAAATAGTTGCATCGCTCGATTTTGTCCCAGTAGAAGAGGAACGCCTGCGAGAACTCAAATTCATCCAGATTGTAGTTTTTCATGAAGGGCAGGCGTATGCAATTGAGTGCTGCAAACAGCCAGCAGCGTCCCGAGCTGCGTTGATTGGTAATCGGTTTGCCCTCCGTCTCCACCTTGTAGTTGAACACATGATTGGTCGTCTCCAGCGCCTTGCGCGACAGGCACACATCGAAGGGATCTACCCGGGAGCAGACATTCTGCGCCAGCAGATTCTTCGGCTCGCTATAAAAGTTCTCTCGCCACTTTTTGAGCAGCTCCTCCGTTATGGCGCTACTGCTGGCACTCCGATTCGCCTCTTTAAGTCCGATATGGCCGACGCCGGTATTATTATTGCTGCTGCTGCTGTTGCCGCCTCCCGGGATGATACTATTGTTGTCAGCTGAAAGTACATCGATAGGGATATTGCAATTGTCAAATACTCCACTTGGAACTGCATGTTTACTTGCAGTTGCAGCTGCTTTCGCCACCTGTTGAAGCTTCATTGAGCGGCTGAACCGATGATACACCGATAGATTTTTAAAAGCTAATACAACAACTTTTTAGATTTATTGGACAAATCACACTAGATAGACAATAACGAGTACATACGCATGAACATTGTATTCTCCAAATGTGAACTCGATTTCAAGGGACTTCGTTGATTTGAATATTTATTAACGTAATCAAAATGTGCCTATAATTCAATACATATTTATTATTATGATAAAGTACTATGCAAATTGTCAGACTGATTGCCTCAAAAGGAAACATGTAAAATACAGAAATTTGAATGTTATTCAACATTTCACAACGCATTTAATTTACAAACAAGTTTCGGACATTACAAGGCATTTAGTTGGTCTATATGAGAAGTGTGTTGAGTCCGGATCCTAGATCCTAATACATAAACAAATACGAAATGATGGCATGCGACTTTGATTATTTCTGGACATCATTGGTTGTTGTTCGGCTTATGAATCCATATCTTATAAATATACGTAATCTTTTCTTGCTTTATTGAAAATCTCGTCATTCCATACAGCTTTCGGTATTTTTATCTACAAATCTTATAAAAGAAAGTCAAATAATTTCTTCAAAAATTGTTTAAAGGTGTTCACTTCTTTAGAAACACAAAGCTTATAATTATTAAGCGATAATTCAACTTTAAAAATATTTACAAAGTTGCGATATCAATGCACTTCTGGGAGATCAAGATCTCATTATTTTTGTGTGATTATTTATGTAGGAAATCAGGGATTCAGACCGAATGAAATTTTTTTCGGCCCGAAAATACCATTCATATTTTACTGGTATGTTAATGCTTCGAAAAACCAGTACAAAATTGGTTATATAAATCCGCAAATTAAATTCGAATTTAAATATAAGTCAAAATTAGATGGAAAATTTAAGATAACAGTCAGGGATTAAAACCGCATATGTTACAGTTAGCCTGTATTAACCGGTTACCGTAACTGTAACTAAAACCTTAACCGCAACAAAACAATTCATGCATAACGGTTAGTCTCGGTTTGATCAAATTAACATTATTATATTTTTCCAAATATAGTTTTTAAATTTGAAGACTTAACTTACAATAGCTGTTATAGCAAAAGAAAGAGTGCACCTATTGTTTTGTCCATGAGTGTATACAAAATCTACACATTTATCTATAGGAAAGCTTATCGGAAATGCTTTCTTTCGGAAGATGTCTTGTTGTTGATGTTGTGTGGGCGTGGTCAGAGAAAAACAAAACGAAACCGTCGCACGCTGCGCATAAAGGAAAATTGAATTATGCGCAGCGTCAACAGCTGCAGCTGCAGCCTATTAACTTTCATACATTTGTACACACACACACAGACACATACATATGTATGTTACATATGTGTGCGTCTTGCTCTTTGGATTAATGAGTGTACACTTTTTGCCAGTTGCTTTGTTATTCATAGATATACCAACAGCAGCGCTGCAGAAAATGTCGTCGTTCTCCTCCTGCCACCCGCTACGGCTACTGCACGACATTTGTTTTGTTACATTTCTCGAGTGCCCTGTGTCTGTATGTATGTTGTGTGAGTGTGTCCATGTCCCAAAGAACTCTATTTATTTTGAAAATGGCTTGGTAACACCGCACGACAAAGTTGAGTCTGAAGAAGTGACAAGTTGCAAGTACTGATAAGGACTATAAGTACATATGCATGGATGTCTGACTGTATGTTGAAGGGTATACAGATAAACTAAATTGGCAAAATATTTGCCAGATTGCATTTTATCTCGATTGTAAAAGAGTTAAGCAATTGCGCAAACCGCAGAGACGAATGAAGCGATGTTGTAGAGTGCAATTAAACCAGTTTAACGGCACACACAAACACAGAGACACGTACAAGCACACACACACACACACACACACACACACACACACACACAAGCAACGCCGCCATACGGTTGTGGGGGATCCGGGAGCAATGGAAGGAGAGCAATATACCGTTTAAAACTTTCGCGCAAGCCGGCGCACTGAGTGCTGATGGCACAAATCTAAACAAACTAACACAAAGGGTTTTTTTTTTAAAAAAAAAAAAGGCAGCAACAACAAAAACTTGTTTATCCAGCTTTTGTACGATTACCTCGAATGGTGGGCAAAGGCAAAGGCGAAGGCAAAAGCAAACCAGCAAAAACAAACAAATTTGGGTGAAATTTTACTTTCGTTGTCGTTGTTGTCATATTGGGGCGTCAGCATGTTGCTTCTCGCTCGCTCCCGCACAAAACGAAGCGAAACTGTTGAGCGATGCGGATGCCTCCAACACAACCAGAAGCAACCAAATCGACGGCTAAACTTTTCTTCGATTGCTGCGGCTGCTGCTGTTGGCAATTATTTTATAATTCTTGCAAAGCGTTGCAATTTCTGTAGTGTACTTTATTCACTTACACATTCTGGAACCTGGAACGTTGATTATTTGTTAGCCCTTGGAGAAGCTCGCAACTTTTGATGCACCTTTCAATACAGTTTTGTTAAAGCGTTTTTACTTTACTTTTTATTTTATTTATTATTGTGTGCACAGCAAGCAAATTTTCGCGACTGGTAAACTCGCTCAGTTTGTTTGCAATTTTTATTTAATAATGAGAAAAATGAAAATGAAAATGTTTGGCTTTAGACCGAAACACGAAACAGAGTCCAAGACAAATGCCAAAGAATATCGATACAGCGATAATTTGCAGAGCTGCCAGACTGCGATTCCCAAGTATCGATACATCGATATACAAAACAAATTAATTGGTATATTTTGCAGCTTCCTGCTGCCTGTTGTTGCTTTGTCGCGTTGTTGTTGGTGCCTGCGCCGACTGGACTACGAGCAGGTCGCGAATTTTGAAATCGCCTATTTCACGCCGTCATAAAACTAGAAAAAAAGACAAAATATTAGAACGTTGCATTGAATGCATGCCAATTAAACGAAACTCGATCAAGATCGTTTCATTGTCCGCCAGTCAAGATGAGTGGCAGCACCAGTACCAACAACAGCATCAGCAACAGCAACAACAACAGCAACAACAATAACGAAGTTCCAGAGGACTGCTCGCTGTTCAAGTTCTACATGGAAAAGTGTTATGTGCTGCCCTCGGAGCTCAAGAATGACATTATCTATTGCCAGCGTGCCTTGCGTGATTTCCTCAAAGTGCACGGGGTGAGTAACAGTAACAGCAAAAGTAAAATCAACCTGTGACCGTTGGCTAACTTCGATTTCGATTCCCGTTCCCATCTCCATCTCCCTTGATATTGCAGCTGGTGTCCGACGTGTTCAAGGAGCAGGCGGATGCGGTAAGTTCCTCAAATTGTTCACCATAATAACTGTGCATTGTGAATACTTTCTTTGTTTGGAATACAACGAAAAATGAATAAAAAAAATGTGCCCAGCAAAACAGCAGAGGTTACTGAGGCAGCCGAGGTGGCAACAGGGTTGTCAACTCAACTCCAACGAGCATAATCCGCACTTCACGTCACTTCACTTCACTTCCCTTCACTTCACTTGGCTGAGTAGCCCCCGTTTATGACTGTTGTTGTAATTGGAATGGCAATCGCAACGTTGATTTCTTAATAATTTTTAACAATCATGCACTTTGCCCGTGCCAGGAGCATTTCAATATGTATAATATGAAGCCGATACAGATAAACTATTGAAACAGAAACAGCAACAGAAACAGAAACACATGCACATAACACAGGAGAAAACCTCAATAATTTTTGACGATTCAGTTTCTTATACAGATACGACATATTCATATATGTGCATACGTATATATGTATGTATATGTACATATGGGCATTTCTCCAGAAATGTCAACCGAGCCTAAAAACGAAAAATTGCTCAAAAACTCACATCTTGTGCAATTATGTTTCAAAAATGTGTTCAAGTTATTTATTTAAGCCATATACGCTAGAAGAAATTCAATAGGATGAACATATAGATTCTACATTGGAATAAATTCACTTTTTCCATATTTATGTCCATTTTCTTAAAAATTGATTTCCAAAATGGACCGTTTGTATTTTTTCGATTACACTAAGTAAGATAGTAAGATTGTAACATAAACCATTTTAATACATAGAAATATATTGAAAGTTTAATTTAAAACAAGTTTTTCGAGCTGTTTCGATATATAATTTAAAAAAAGAGAGACAGAAACAACAAAAATATTTTGTGGAAAAAAATGTCACGTTCGACATGTCGCATGCGACAGTGACTCAAATTACATTTAAAAAAAAACTACTTGATGTTTTTAAATTAAACAAAAAGCATTTTTTAGATAAATGAATACATTACATTTCAAAATAAATAGCATCAAAATATACGTTCACGTTTTGCCGAAATCAGTGCTAGAACTGGTCGCCGAAAAAACGACTTCTATCTGAGTCGCGTGCGAATGCCTTAGTTTTTTTAAATTATCTTGAAAGCGAACAATTTCCCAAAATCCACTTTAGCATCAATTATAGTGCTAATCAATACCTATAAGTTTCTCCTTTTGTCACAAAAAAATAATGTTTTGGCATATGTTTTATTTCACTTTGAATGCGTACGAATGTCGCATTCGACATGGGAGAATTACCCATATGCATGTCTATACATACATATGTATGTAGGTAAATGAAAGGTTATTAATAAATGTACATTATTTGTTAATTTGCAAAGCGAGGTTTTTGTTCTACAAATACAGTCGAACTTCCCTAACTCGAATCACCATTATACACGAAAAAAGTTCGAGTTAGGGAGACTTCGAGTTAGGGAATTAGAGTTGTATGAAATTTGCCTAGTATTGCCACTCGATTTTGTTCGAGTTAGAGAAACTTCGAGTTGGGGAAGTTCGAGTTAGGGAAGTTCGACTGTAGTTCAAATTAATATTATTTATAATGCTTGTAAAATTGAAAAATTCGCTTCAATATTTGAATACATAGTTAAATAAGTCGTGAAACAAGAATTTGAGTACAATAAAAACAAAAAGAAAAAACAAGGGTTCAACTCTTTTTTTTTTATTTTGATTCTAATGCTTGTTGTTGGAATTCGGTCATGTGACTTAGAAACTGCAAATCTTGTTTTGGCAAAATATAGAAAAATGTTTAATTCAATTTGCATGACATGTGCAGGATCCAGTGCAGATGCAGCGCATACTGGATGAACTGGAGGCGGAGGTGTACGAGATCAACGCGGAGCAGCAGTTCCTGATGTTGCGCCTGGACGAGGACTTGGACCTGTTCTACAAGAAGCTGGAGGAGAACAACATCCAGACCGCACCTGAGCTGGGCAACGAGTACATCTCCAGCCTCATAGTGCCTTTGATTGGCGATGCCAGCTACAAGATCTTTCCGCAATCGGTGCTGATGCGCGACAATGAGGAGATGCTCATACGCAAGCATTTCCTCATTTCCCAGGACGAAGAAGCTGGCATTGAGCCGCTCAAGCTGAGCGAGCTGGACGACAATGTGCCCCTATTGCTGGTCAACCCACAAACAGAGACTGGTGACATCCGATCGGCGTCGACCGGCGACGGATTCGGTGAACTGAAGATTTCGCAGGCGATGCAGGACGTGCAGCCGGAAACTCTGCTTAAATCTGGTGGCAACTTGCTGACACCAGCAGAGATCCACCCAACGGAAGCCTTCTTGGTCAAAAAGGAGCAGCAGCAGCAGCAGCGCTCGCTGCTGATACCGCGTGGATCCCTGCCTGCCACCGAGGGCCAGTCGCAGCCACCGCCACTGGCCCAAGTGCCCAAGCAGCGCGCGCCACGCGGCCAAGCCGAAGTCAAGCAGCCAATGAAACGCATGTCGACATCACCGCCGCCCCTGGCGCCAATTACAAAGGTCGCACCGACAGCAACAGTGTCTGCGACTGTGACGGACTTCGAGGTGGTCGCCCAGAGCCGCATGAATCTGCGACAGGCACTGCGGCGTGCCCGCAAGACGAAGCAGCAGCCGCGCAAATTCGATGAGGAGGATGCTCTGGAGCTGCCCAGTGATAAGGCAGCTGAGCAGCCGACGGAGCAAAAGAGCAAAGCAGGCAAAGTGATGGAGTCAGCTGGAGCTGGAGCGGCTCCAACTGCGGCGGCCGCATCGCTGGCCAAGAAGTCAGCGCAGCAAGCGCCAAGCAAACAGTACAAGACCCGCAATGCGTTTGGGGCGGGACGGAAGCCCGCATCACCGCCACCGTCAATGGCGTCTCAGCTGGCGTCCACCTCGACAGCAACTGTAACTGCAGGAGGAGCAGCAGCAGCAGCAGCCGCCTCCAGAGGCTCTTCGGGGTCGTCTGGGTCCTCGGACGATTTGCACCAGGAACTGGAGCTGGAGCAGCAGCGTCTGTGTGCCTCGGCGGCGCAGTGGCGCGATGAGCCGCGCGAGACGCGCGTGCTGGCAGCCGAGTATGGGCAGGAACAGTTCCTAGGCATCTTTGGACTCTATACCCATGACGTGGTCAAGAAATTGTGCCAGCGTCATTCGAAACGCAAGCGTCGCACCGTGCAAAATGCAAGCGGCGTCGACTTTCACTATGGCCAACAGCTGGCCGCCATCGACGCAGTGCGTCAAAAGAAGCTCAAGGACAAGCCAGAGTTTCTCCTATCGCCCAAGGATAAGCGACTGCAGGCCAAGAAAGCGCACAAAGCCAACGCTGTGGCTGCCGCTGCTGCTGCTGCAGCCAACCGCAAGAGCAAAAGTAAAACGCCTGAAAAACTGGACGACCAACTGGGCAGCAACCAGAGCGAGGTCGGCAAACAGAAGTGCAAGGAGTGTCGGAAACGTGCGGGTAAGTCGACAAAGTGCTCCCCAAATACCCTGCTCAAATTTGTACAACATTTGATTTTCTTTAATTTTCACAATTCACACATTAAGTCAGCGGTGGGCGCGCAGTGGCTCCGGGAGCAGCAACTGCTCCCAACTATTTTTCTGCCTACTGTTGTAGTTGTTATTGTTGTGCTCTCGAATTCAGATTTCGTGCCCACCGCTGCATTAAATAATAGGATTGAGCAAAATTATTCCACATTGAGAGAAACAAATGCAAATTTTTTCATTTTAAACATTTTAAAATATAAATTGCAAATTAACAATTATTTTCAAATTTGTATTTTAATGCAACGAAATAACCATTTTTTTTTTTAATTTTATTTAAAAAGTAAAAAAATATTCATTAAAATTCAATTTTTAATAAAAAGTTGTGAAATAAAACTTATTTCTGAATTTTTCAATAAAAATAAGAGAAATTTTTAATTTTTATTTTAAAAGTTAGAAATAAGAGTTATTTTATTATAAAAATGAAAAATAAAAGTTTAAGTGTATATTTAAACCCTGTGCCCATTGAAAATGGTCATTTTTGAATCAAGTGGTGCATTACCAAAATTTCAAAATATTGTTAATCTATGATTCGAGACCTTTCATTTTAAACCAAAGATCCGACTTTTTCTAATCTATTTCATTTGTTCTTCTATATTCTGGTGCAGTAGTATATGTATGAAGTAATTATTGGCAAACAAAATACCAATTGATACTTAGAATACCAAAAATATACTAGAAATCATAAAAATACCAAAAAATATTATCACTTTAACTTTTATTTGTTGATTTTTTTAATAAAAGTTTCGGAATAACTCTTGTTTGTAACTATTAAAATAAAAATCAAAAAAGACTTATTTTTTATTGAAAACTTTTTACAACTTTTTATTAAAAATTCCATTTTAACGGCTATTTTAGCCTTTTTAAGTAAAAATTAATAATAAGAATTAAATTTGATTTACTACTGTGGGCAAAAAGTACCGGGAATTTTAAATTTAAAAAATTTTGGGATTCCAATCGGAAAAAATGTTTGTACTTTTAGGTTGGCACTACTATCGTTAACATCTGTGCAAAATTATACGTTAAAATATTCATTAGTGTTTAAGTTACGATTAGTTTTGTACGACGCCAAATGTGCATTTGGCGATTTTTGTGCCAAAAAACGGTCAATTTCATCGAAAAAAGCTCCGCGTGGAAGTGTGTGAAACAATGTTTTCTGACTATCAGGATATTATAAAACGCATTATTACGGGCGATGAGACTTGGATCTACGCTTACGACATGGAAACTACCGATCAATCGAGCGAATATCGGCAAAAGGTGGGCCGAGACCGAAAAAATCGCGTCAAATTCGCTCAAAAATCAAGGTCATGTTGACAGTTTTTTTGGATTATCGTGTTGTAGTTCATTATGAATTCCTTCCGACCGACCAAACTGTTAACAAGGAATATTTTTTGAGCGATATGCGTCGTTTGCGCGAAGCTATGCGTAAAAAGAGGCCAGAACTATGGGCTGACAACTCATGGTTCTTGCAACATGATAATGCGCCCTCTCATACTGCCCCTGTTCTATGTGTTCTAACTCGACCAAAATTGTCCCGCAGCTACTTTTTTCGCCTGATTTATCTTTGTGTGACTTCTGGCTATTTTCTAAGCTCAAAAGACCTCTCCGAGGACATCGCTTCGGGTCGATTGAGGAGATTCAATCAAAATCGCCAAATGCACATTTGGCGTCGTACAAAACTAATCGTAACTTATTCACTAATGAATATTTTAACGCATAATTTTGCACAGATGTTAATGATAGTAGTGCCAACCTAAAAGTACAAACATTTTTTCCGATTGGAATCCCAACATTTTTTAAATTTAAAATTCCCGGTACTTTTTGCCCACAGTAGTATATCTTATAAATTGAAAATTGAAGTTTTTCGATAGTTCCGACTGAAATAGGAGTTTTAGTGTATGCCATTTTACTATATCATATTTCCTTCACATTGATTTTTTTAGTTAAAATTAGCATTCATAAATCTCATTTGCAGTTCCTGTTTTAAACATATCCTTGGTGTTCCATTGGATTTTCAGATGTGTGCATTACTCTCACTACTTAATGGTTTATAATGCTTAAAACTAAATCAATTTTCTTTGCAGACAATTTACTAATGTGCCAGAGCTGTCAGGGATACTATCATATCGACTGCCACGAGGACGCCAAGGGAAAGACACCGTCTCCGGGGCAGACGCAGGCGCAGATTCAGAGTCAGCTGAGCAGCCGTTGTCCACAGTGCCTGCGCGACTGGACGTCGTCAGCCAGGGCTAAATGTTTTTCTTAATAGTTGCATAGAATTGCTTGACATATACTATAACATATATATCAAAACTGGCGATAGTTTTTGTGCGCTCTCTCGCCGCTTATTGTACAGTCTATTCGGATCGTTGTATCCTCCATATGTTTGTACATATCTTTCTACATTTTTTTTTTTGCTGTGACCTTCCGGTCGACATTTTCCATTAAATATCCTTTATTTCTACAATACATCATTTATATATATACATATACATATACATTACATACGTAACGTATGTATTTTATATTCGTGCCCGTATCAAAGTTCAACCAAACATGTATCATTTAGATTTTTTTTATTTTTAAAGTCTCTAGCGCCTGATTACAATCGTTATTTTATACTCTTGCAGAGAGTATAAACTATTAAGATTTTTTATAAACACAGATGCATATTTTTTTTTATGTCTGTCTGTTGCATCTGTGTATAAGCAAACAAATATTCTAAATCACAAAACCAATGCGAAAACTGTATTTGAAACATTTTTGTTTAAAACCCTTTTACAGTTTAATCGGCTGACTGTACCATATAGTAGCTGCCATCGACGATCTGCAGGAGTATTGAATTTTCGGTAAACCGGAAATAGATGTTCTTTAATGTTTAACTGAATAAACTGTAATATTTCAAATGTGTAGGGGAGAAGTGGTGGTTGTGGGCATGGGTGGGTTGTGGGCACCCCTACGTATATTTTCACGAAATGAAGATTGAGTTTTGTTGGTAATGTCATTCGCAAGAAATAACCCTATGTATAATTCATGCCAAATATCAAAGTGAACGGACGCGTTTTCTTTTGGAAATGAACGAATTGGTTTTTTTTGTGCTTGGAAAAGGTGAGGAAGCTTCTTTCAAACATTTTTAATAGTGTATCAATCAAAGTAGATCGATTGGAAAGGTAAGTGTAATGCATTTTTATTTAGTCGAACTATTATGCTAAATGGAACAATATCGATTTGAACCAAAAAATTTAAACAAAAAAATTTTTTTATCACTTTTTAAAGTGTCTGCTAAAGTGGGTTGTGGGCACAAAAATTGAGGGTGTTGTGGGCACCCCTTTTTTTTAGTCAAATTTTTTATATAGCTACTGTTTCTTGGAAAATTGTTCTAAAAACTTGTTTTGATCCCTCTAGAACATTTTTGTGATTTTCACGCTTCATTCTTGATTTTTCGGCTTCCAGAATTCAATTGTAACATCTGCGATCGAGCTTTTCATGTGAAATGTGTGGGCATGCGGGCAAGTTATTATACATGTCAAAATTGTGTTTCCGACGATGAATAACGCCTATGCAGGCTTTATGATTAATAAACTGTCATTTTGTTCATATTAGTTATGGTTTTTTTTTTCATATTTTTCCATTTACAGCATTTTTGCCAAGGGTGCCCACAACCCCCACTAAAAAAATTTTTAGCTGAAAATACCGATTTTACAAAAGTCCATGTAAAATTTTTTTGCGTAACGAAATCCGGTATGTTTTTATATGATTAGTTAGCTTAGGTCTCTAGCTTTACACAGATATCCATATATCCAAAAAATATGCACTAGGTCGGTAGTTATAGGCCGAAATCAAAACTATGCCCACAACCGCCACATCTCCCCTACAAATTGTGAGAACTTTACTTTGTTTAGATATTAAGTACTTGGATTTCAAAAGTAAGTACTTATCAGTACAAAATATAGTATCTCAGCTCCTTATACCTCAGTAAAAGAATTATATGTGACACATATTTTTGTTGAATTAGAAATGTACAAGTGCAAGTTACAAAATTTGTGGTATGCAGTTTTATTGCTTATAGTAATAGAAAACTAAAACAAGAAAAAAAGTTTCAGAAATCTTATTTCAATACAGACAAAACTTAACCTGAATTTATACTTCATTATAAATAATTATATGTGATTTTTCATATTATGTTCAAATTAACGGTTTTATTAACTTAAATTTATTAAATTTGATATTATTTAGTAAAATTAATATTTAGTAGACCTTACATTATCTATTAGAATAGGTTTTTGACGAAATGGCTTGGTTTTGATGTGGGAGGCTTTAAGTGGGAGGGTAATTTTTTGACCATTCTTGTTCAGTTGCCAATTTTAGATCTTTTGCTGTCTCAGACTGCCGGCAATTTTTTAAGACTATAGCGGATAGTTTATCCCACAGATCCTCAATTGAATTGGAGTCCGAACCCATTGCTGGTCTCTTTAAACTGGGATAATTGTTCAATAAAATACTCGGAACTCAGCTTTTCACAGGGTATTGGAACAATATCCTGCTGAAAGGTCCAGCCATCGCCGAAAAACTGACCACCAAACTACGCCAACTCGTCGTCCAATTACTCCTCATACATTTCGGCATTCTCTCTTGTCTATATATACCACATTGGACTCTTTCCCATATAGCAAAACATGGCCCATACCGTTAGCGGCCAACCACTTTGGCCACGCTTTTAACAGGTGCATCGATCCAGTCGCATATCTCGCCTATATCACTTAAAACGATTAGGACCGCCCAGATTAAACTTTTTTTCGTCACTGGAAATAATATTGTGCCATTCCTTTTCCCAGAATTGGTATATGTGTACGAGCTCCATGCGCGCCCTACTTTGCCAAATTAAAAGCTTAGGTTTAGGGACCAAAGAGTATGTCTAGGATTTGTATTTTCATAGATTATTTAAATAAATTTACTCCTTGTTACATTAAGTCCCAATTACGCCTTAATCTGTCCACTGCTCATTGAATCCACGGTTGCAAATCGGCGGATTTGACGTTTGTATCGGGTGTCTATATCGGTTTTTCGTCTACTGCGTGGTGTTGTTCCATGTTCACTTGGATTTTTAAGGAAATTACTTACTGTATTCTTATGACGATTGAGTCTCTTAGCAGTTTCAATATTTTTGGAACCGCTTTCAAGCATTCCAAGGATTAATCCTTGTTCAAGTCCTAAAATGCTAGTTCCACGAGGCATTTTGCAAACTCTTATACACAAAAAAGTAAGATAATGCATTTTTTAACATATATGTATGTTAACTTTTTAATAAGAAACAAAATTATTGCAATTCATCCTATTAAAACCAACTATCGAGCAAAAGCAGTGGGCTAAATGTAAATGTCACATATAATTCTTTATAAGCAAATGCCAAAGGCTCGCTTACTTTTTGAGCTAACGGTAAACGGAATATGCAGATATTGGGGAAATCATAGTTGTTTATACATGACAAAATATCACTAAACCAAACTGCATTCTCAGAAATAAAGTATTTTTACCTAAAACGCGAAAAGGAGCAAAAAAAGTTTGTCACATATAATTCTTTTACTGAGGTACACTCAACATTTATTCGTACCCTCTTTTTTATACTTTAACAGTTAGCCAAGTCTTCATATTTAAAAAATAAATTTGGAAAGGTCGTTTAAATTCCGTTTGAATGATGCAAAACTTTCCTTATCCCATTAGGTATTCATTGAAAATTTTGAATTTTTGTAAACGTCTACTTTTGAAACTTTTTCCCTCGACTTTTTAGAAAAAAGGTTTGGTGCAGAAAAATTCTTCAAACAATTCTAAAAGTAACTGAAAAAAAAAAAATTTCAAAAATCTTTTCCTTGTTTTTTTAAGGATGAAAAGGAGAAAAAATGGGCTAATATAGTTAAAAAAAATACTAGGGAAACTATTTTTTAAAGTTTTTTTTTTGTATCTCGAAGTCGACTACTCCTGATTAAAGCTTTCTTGTTTTTATATGGCTCGTTAGTTATTTCATAACATTATTTGAGTTTGTAATTTATGCTGTTTTGTAAATTTTACTTTTTTCTTGCAATTTTAAAATCAAAATTATTTTTTTTATTTACCAACGAACAAATATATTATTTATTCAAAATTGAATATTTTTGAGCAATGTATGTAGTTAGCAGCCTTTATATTTTCGACTCAAAATTTTATTTTAACAATATAATTATTTTATTTCAGTTTTAAATTCAAATCAATTTCCAGGTTAAATCAGAAAAAAAAACATTGCGAAAGGTTGTTTTTTGGGAAAACATGTTAAGAAAAAACAGAAAATAACAGTTACTATATATCTCCTTTTAGAAGACATTTAATTGCGGTCAAATTTGAAGACTTCATAATAAAATTTCTTGATAGTTTTGACTTATTAATTTAATGAAGTTAACAGTACGAAATTTCGCTTTGATGTTTATTTTTAAAGAAGCTTTAAAGTCTCTTTAACTAAAGACAAACACTAAACTGCCGTTTCATTAATATCAGTTAGCTTGAAATCGCGTCCTGAAAATGCCAAATTAACGACAGCTCACGAAGCAATAACGAAAAGTGAGTGAGGGTGCCCAGCCCTGGTAGCAAAGCAATAATTTTTCGTAGGCTGGCAGCACCGGCAATTTAAAGGGCGCGAGATTTAAAGCTGTGGTTAATGCAAAGATGGTGAAGTGAGCTTAATTAATTGGATCCTCTAAATTCCTAGAGTTTATCATTTGCCATTTGTTTGTGTAGTTTGCCAACAATTTTGAAGTGCATTTGAGCCCAACGGAACTGATACATATAGGAGGTATCATATCCACGACCTTTTTCAGTGTGTTAATCTATTAATCTCAAGTTCAATCTGGCTTATGAATCGTCCGCAGCGATTTCAACTACATATGTTAGACTCCTTCTTGGCCCTAAATTGCACTATTCGTAACATAAAAACCGCGATATGAGTCCCGTTAAAACAGCTTTATAAGTTTCATTGCCACGTCCCAACAAGTAACTCCAAGTATTTTGGATTATCATTACAAATATAGGTTTGAATACAATTTATAGAGGATTATGGACGCCACAGTGGCGACAGTCAGCTGTTGTTGTTGTTGGTGCTGTTGCCAGCGGCCAGTGGCGCCATTGCACAGATCGCCTTGGCAGAAACACATGAACACCTTCTTGTGGTTGTAGATCGTGTCCGCGCATCGGTCCATGTTGTCGTCGGGTCCTCGCTGCACACACATCCGCTGAATGGCGAGATCGTAGTCTGCAATGGCAATTCGATGAATGGAATGAAGTAGTAAATAAATGACACAGATCATAGATGTTTACCGTCGAGGGCGTAGGTGCCACCGCCCTCAATCACCTTGCCGCACCAGCCGCTGGCGCAGGGAATTGCGGCCAGACCGGGCTCCCTCTCCACATCGGTGGCGTTGAATCCGAAGGGATCCTTGCAGCTGCCGAGTTCGCCACGCGAACGGCACTGATAGCATCGGCGCAACAGCGCTTGAAGCAAAAGGTGAAAAGTGAAATTCAAATTGATAAATGCATTACACATCCGCACACGCACACATGCGCATTTGCAATTACGTGTCTGTGTGTGAGTGTGTGTGTGAGTTGTACAAAAGACTTCAACTGGCAGCAAACTTGAAAAGCAGACTTACCATCTATCTGTGGTGAGTTGCTAGCTACTATAACGAATATCACAGTAATAATGAACACAGACGCTTGCATTTTATTAAAATGTTTTAACTAAATGCGTATTTTAATATTATTTTTATCAAATACGCTAGATGCAGTGAGAGTAAACTGATTGAGTTCTTTTGTTTTTGTGACGGGCGCCATAGGGTTGCCACTTGGCACATATTATTTCGTGCAAATACAACAATGCGTTGAGTAATGCCAGACTTTAAATTTGTCTTTCGTTGGCAGCACCGTCATACATTTTTTCTATTGTAACTCAGTGTGTACACACTGTGTCTAGTTTCGTTGTGCTATTTCAGCGAAAAATTCATCATCTCAATATCGGGCGTATATTTTTTTGTTGTTATTTGTATTCAACAATAACTCAAAGTAAAGTAACGAGCGTCAGATGCAGCAATTTACACGCTAAACTTCCAACTTATTTCAAAGGATCTAATTTGCAAGCGGAGTGCACACAAATAGCTCGAGTAAAAGCTTCAGTACGTAGAAAAAAAAAACAAAAGCAAACGCCAAGAGATTTTGCCAATTGTTCATAGACAGACAGAGAGAGAATCAACCTGGTGCGAGGCAGCAGCGTCAGAAGCAGCTGTGCTGCGTAACAGGCGCAAGCGACAAAGCTGCACTAATAAAATATTCAAATAGACATAATCTGCGCGTTTGTCATACCGACGTCGACGTCGGCGTCGCTGCCGCCCTGCAACGTAACCAGAAGCTGAAACAAAACCGAGTAGCGGAAGCGCCACTGTTGTTGTTGGTGTAGGCGTTTTAAAAAAAGGCAGACACCTTGCAACTTGATTGTGTGCTGGCTCCAAGTTCAATGCAACTTAATTGTGATTGTTATTATTGCCTTGTCTCTCAGTGTGTGTGTGCGTGTGTGTGTGTGACTGAAAGTACATATATGCGTTTTGTTTGTGCTGATTTAATATTTTTGGTGCATCCCGCAGCAGCTGGCCAGCAACCCACGGAAGAGGTAACCACTTAGAGGGCAACAATCGCCGCCTGGAGCAGTTACAGTTACTGACCATGGACAGCGTCACGCAAACGATGACGGGCAGCAATGCGCTGACATCATCCTTCACGACGAAAAAGAAGGATGCCGCCGCCGACAAGGAGAACCTGTGGTGAGTTGTTGATTGTCGCTCTCGCTTCTTGATGTTTACCGTTTGACAAGCACTCGTTTTTGTTTTTCCGTCCTTTTCGACTGACACAAAACAGCTGCTTTTGCCTATCTTCCCATTTTGCCATCTATCGACTTTCTTTAGCTGACGTTTGCAATATTCAATTTCGGTTACTGCCATCTCTTTTGCTCTTTTTCTTTCTGTGTGTGTGTGTGTGTGTGCGTTGCGTGCCGGCTGCAGGTGCTAATCACTATACACTGCCACCGCCTACCACCGCCCAACCCACCCAACCAATGGCCCACTGGCAGTGTCGTGGGCAAAAAGCAGCTGATTTCATGCCGCTATTAAATTTAGTGCATGTTGTCATTCGGACAACACAAACACTCGCCTAACCTCAAACCACGTTTGGCTCACACACACACACACACACACATACGCACACAACTATACATATTTAATATGCGCATTTTATGTATTTTGCAAATTTTCTCTTGTGATGATTTAATGGATTTGTGGCAAACAAAATCTAAAAGCCAAGACTACAATTATTAAAGGGATTGTAGAGAGAAAAAGAGAGAGAGAGAGAGAGAGCGCAAACTTGCCGATGATTCATTCAGCAGTAAAATCGAGGGCAATGTTGTTGACTGCGCAGTCGGCAGCACACACCTTTTGCTTAACAATTTTTGTTGTGTCTAAATAATATGCACACACACACTTGTAGGTTCATAAGCCGAGCTATTGATAGTTCGAAATCTTATGAGCAGCTGACACTCCAATTGGACAATTTGCATTGTCCAATAAGCAAAGAGTTGATTTAAGCCGAGTCTATGCGTATGTGTGTGTGTGTGTGTGTGTGCTGCTTGCTTTGTTGTGTGCGTGTAGACGATGTTGTCATCGCTTAAATATGTACAGCAAATCGATCGCTAGGTGGCGCGCATGTGCAGAACAGCAGTCAAAGCGCAGATCCATTTCAAATGGGAATGAAATCTATATTTGAAAATCGAATTACATTCATTGGAAATGATCTGCACACAGTGGCTATTAATCCAAGTTTTCAGGAAATCCGCAGTAGTTGATGAATTGAAAACATGGCAACTTGTTTGAAACCGCCAGATATCCGTCAAGAAAATTGAAATTCTTTTAATCACCATTGTTTATAAATGATTAGTAAAACATTTTCATATGGGTAATTCTTTAATGTCGAATGCGACATTCGTACGCATTCAAAGTGAAATAAAACATGAGCCAAGACTTTATTTTATTTTAACAAAAAGCTAAACTTATAGGTCTTGATTAGCACTATAATTGGTGCTAAGGTTTATTTTGGGCAATGGTTAGCATTCAAGATAGTTTCAAAAAACCAAGACATTCGCATGCGACTCAAAAAAAAGTAGTTCTTTCGGCGACCAGCTCTAACACTAATTTCGGCAAAACGTGAACGAATATTTTGATCCAATTTATTTTGAAATG
>JBAMBJ010002529.1:0-27277 GCA_037043495.1 Drosophila recens
CAAAGTACAGGGAGTCTCGCAGTCTGGCTTACTCGACTGAAGCAGCTCCTCGACTCTTTTATTTGAGTAGGTATATCACTTGCTGATGATTTAATGCAGCGGTGGACACGCATGGGCTCCGGGATCTAGCGGCTGCTCTCAACTTTTTGCTCGCACATTTGGGTGATCGACAAAGTAGATAGACTTTAATAGGGTTGTTCTTGTTGTAGTGCTCCCGAATTCAGATTTCGTACCCATCGCTGATCTAATGATCTCTAAAGCTGGTTCATGACCAAAATCTAGTTGGAAGACATTGTTGCCAACCGTCGCGTCGGTTGAACTGATAACTGAGCCGATAAGAACGATATTTGCCTTAGATACGAGTATTATATACATTTAACCATTGATCGGAAAGAAAAAAAAGAGCTTTAGTGTATGCATGTATAACATATGTACTTATGAACGCGTGTTTGTACCTAAAAATACCCAGCCAGCATTTTATGATATTTTGTTTATCATATTCGAGTCATTTTCGACTACTCTGTCTGATTAAAAGCGTCACAAGTGCGCCTGTTTTCCGATCAGAATTGATGCTTTCGTCGGGAAAAATTGGTACCCTGGCCAGGCCTGTCCACGAATTCTCTTAAGGAGTTACCCACTTGTAGCAGAGAAAATAGGCACGTAAGAATTCTTCCCTTTCAAAGCTCATGTCTCAGCCAATTTTGTTCGGATCGACTTGAAATTTCAAAGACGAATTCTCAGATAGTCGTACTACAGAGAAATGCAATAAAAAGAAATATTTTATTTTTTCCAAGTTTTAATGTGTAAGGAGTCTTTTATGAATCGCCTTTCTGACTAATTTTCGAGTCATAAATTTGTTTTTTTTAAAAAGTGCATCACCTTTTGAGCATAAATATATACGAGTTATTTTCGAGTCTTCTTTTGATCGCCAATGAGCTTAATCTCCTTTTTATCAACAAAAGGACTCTAAAAAGACTCCTCAAGGTGATTTTTGTTAAGACAAACTTCCAAATGCTGGGAGGGATATTGACTAAACACATTAATCTCCTTCTTTCATGTGTACATATATGCATAAGTGTGTGTGTAGGTATGCGTGTATGCTGGATACTTGGCAAATGTTTCCGCATTTGTCCCATTCAGAGTCAATTGGGAGACTAGCGTTCGTTTCGAGGCGTTGATAAATTTATGCACCCCATTGGCGCAGCTTCCGGTTCCATTCGGCTCTCTACTTTTATACTAAATTTACAGTTTGTATGCGTGTGTATGTGTGTGTGTGTGTGTGCATCAAATGTCAACCGTTAGACGGACTGGCTGACTGGCTGGCTAGTGGAATGGATGTGGAAGTGGAAGTGGCTAACTCAATGGCACCTCATAAACTCGGCAACGAAATTGTTGTGACTCACAAAAGGAAATCTTTGTTGTTGCAGATCAAAGGCGCGATAATTTCATCAGTTTGGCTTGTTTTTCTTAGTTTTTGTTTTATTTTCTTTTTACTAAAAAAAAAAAAATAGAACCACATGCAAATTGTAAATAAAAATACAAATGATACAAAATTAAATATGTATGTCGTTCAATGCTCCGCTGCTTCCGACTTCCGACTACCATGTCCTGCGATCCTTAGAGTGTCAAGCTGGCGATGCCACAGGCCATCAGCAGTGTCATGGAGAGGATGACCGAGACGGCGCCATCGCGGGCCAATGGGATGAGGGCGTTGTCCGGCTTGAGGGCGTTGCAGCCACGTCCGTCGCAGGTGAAGCAGTTGCCGTCCTTAATGCAGATCTTGTTGGCCTGGGCGGAGCTGAGGCAGCCGCGTTGGAACGATCCTTCGGCCAGGCGTTGGCTGTTGCGGATGAAGCACTTGTCGCCCAGGCGGTAAATGGGACACACATTTATGGCGGCATTGTATTCGGTGGCGCAGGTGGAATTGGTCGAGTTGCCGGAACACTGCAGGCAATGGGCGCGATGCTGTGGGAAGAGCACACGGTTGCAGCCCTCGGAGAACTTGCAAATCTGGCACTCCAACTCATTGTTGCATGTTTTGTTTGTGACACTATCCAGATCGCTGGCACAGCCACGGATCGTGTATCCATCTGAAAAGATGCCAGATGCAATTGCAGCCCCCTTGAACTTGAACAGCACATACCCAGCACTCGTGTATAGCACATTCCATCGTTATTTTTGCAATCCTTGGCCAGAATCGATGTTGGGTCGACGGCACAGCGCACATCAGTCTTCGAGTGGCACTGCACGCATCCCTCTTTGGACGTAAAATGGTATGGAAAAAGGAAAGAACATGGGTTAATTATAAGGAATCAACATCCATTGAATTTATGTCTTTCTTCTTCTGTGTGATTTATTTCTACAGGGTATAGCAAAAGCTAATTCTAAATGAACACAAATGAGCATAACATACAGTTGCGGTCAAAAAAATAGTAGTGCGTGCAATGGATTTACAAAAACTCAAAATTAAATGACTTTTCATTTATCCAAATTTTTTATATAATTTTTTTAAGATACGTTAATATATTGTTAATCTATCTGAGAAATCAAAGATAGTGAACAGTTATTATTTTTCGACTTAGGAATTTTTTTCTTGCAATAGCCTGAAAAATGGGCGGTCAAAATAATAGTAGTGATGAACATATTCAAATATTTTAATGATGAAAACGATCCAAACCCCCTTTTTTTTTATTTAAAAGGTTAGATATGTGAAATGCTCTTAATAATTAACAAATTTAATAATTTGTTGTGAAGCCTTTATCTTGAATTACCGCCTTACAACGACGGATCATGGCTTTTACATCGTTCTGTTTGTATTGAGCTCCAGGCGCTCCGAGCGATCTTCCAAAGATGAATATTATTTGTTGGTTGATGCTTGGCAATATCCTTCTTCATATCGGACCACAAATTTTCAATGGGATTCAGATCGGGGGACCGTGGTGACCACTCCACTACATTAACTTTTTCTATGCGAACCATTCTTTCGAAGATTTGCTGATATGCTTTGGGTCTATGTCCTGTTGGAACCTCCAAATTATCGGCATATCATCTGAAAAATACGGTAGCATAGTGTCCTGCAGAATTTTCACTTGTTCGTGTCTTTCCATTATGGTTATGATCCATTATATGGGTTGGACCCAATAATGCGAAAATGCGCCCAGGTTATTATTCTCATACCACAATGTTTGATGGTCCTGCAGGTGAATCTGGGCTGATATTCGGACTTTAACGGATACCTTACATGTTGTCGAGATCCTCGACCAGCAAAAAAAATAATTATGGACACATCCGACCACTAGAGGTTTCTTTATTTCTCTAGGGTCAATTCAGATGATCCTTAGCAAATCGAAATCGCTTTTGGGCAGGTATTTTTTTTAATAACGGAATTTTTCACGGGCTTCTTTCTGCCAGATTATTATTTCGCAAACATCTAAAAATGTTTTGCACACTTTGGTCCATACCAAAGTTCTTTTTTATAAGTGCTGCAGGAGCAAAAGGGTCGCGTTTCAAAAAACTCACTACTTTTGTCACTAGTCTTTTGGACATGGATCGAGGTCTTCCACATTTATCCTATTTTGGCGACTACTTAATGGCGTTTCTGATTATGGTTGGCAATCATCTAATCAAATTTGTCCACTTCCTTAAACGTTATCCTTTTAGAAATAAAGTTTTTATAGGAGCACGCTTTTCTGGAGTGCAATGCTTGCCACGCCCCATTGTAACAACTCTAAGCAAAATATTTGTTATACAATTTATATAAAATTATCAAATTACAATTATAAATATCAAATCAAGTGCCTTTCCTGCTTAATATCCTTTATTTTCACTTTTAATGCATTCACTACTATTATTTTGACCGCCCATTTTTCAGACTATTACAAGAAAAAAATTGCTAAGTCGAAAAATAATAACTGTTCACTATCTTTGATTTCTCAGATGGATTTACAATATAATAACGTATCTTAAAAAAATTAAATACAAAATTTGGATAAATTAAAAGTCTTTCAATTTTGAGCTTTTGTAATTTCATTGCAGGCACTACTATTTTTTTGACCGCAGCTGTACTTCTGATTAAACATGTAACTAAATATTTGTATGTAACATATATAATTGCCATAGATAACACTTGGAACTAAAGACTTAACCAATATTCTAACTGAAAATAACTTTGTTTGACTGGTTCTAATATAGTTTTTCAATTATTTTTAATTATTTAAAGGGCATATTGGTTCAAAACACATTTGATATTAATATAATATAGACAAAAATTACTCTCAAAATCAGTGACAATGTTAATAATCATTTATTAATATTGACATATAATTGATTAACCCAATGTCAGATTGAGCCCTATATTAGATCAATCTAAATGATAGACTTTTATTTAGAATGCCGCAACAATCTATCAAGGGTTTTGATAACTACTTGAGGGATGTTTTAATGTAAAATGTAGAAATTTAAGTCAATTAAAAAGTATCTATTTGTTATAATTTATTTAGTATTGACATTGAAAAGAAAAACATTGTTTGCTGTTAAAGTTGCTCAAATGTCTCAAATCTGCAGCGGACTGCAAGCTAATCTTCTATCGCTCAATTTTGTGGATCGTTAAAGACTCGTTTACAAGTCTTTTATGATATCTTTTGCGAACGCAGCTTAGCGTCTTCAGAAACGGTCAAAAACTGAGAATACTGTTCGATAATTTCTGTTTTTTTGCCTGTTTTTAAGCTCGACTTCGAGTGTTTAGCGAAACTTTTTTCATCGCTTGTTTATTGTCAGCAACTTGTCAGTTTAACGAAGGTTTGGCGATCGCTTAAGGCCCGCTGTTTGGTCCACAAGCGCATGTGTGTTATGTAAAGTATGTATCCGTATAATATTTACTTGCCCACTGTGCCCATATTATTTTGAGCCCATACTTGTTTGCCGATTCCCGTATTATCAGAAACAGAGGAATTTCGAAAATCAACAAAATTCAATGCCAATAATATGACTAGCTAAGACTGATACCGAGCCCGATAAAACATAGATTACACCTGAAGTATGATATATAGCTGAAGCAGTACCAATATTTTAGTATGCTCAGCTATTTAGGTACAAATGTTGTACATATATACATACATACATAATTATTATACTTGAAAAATATCTCTTATCTTCTACTGAATTCATTAAGTTATTTAATGGAGTCGATTATTACTCTACAATTGTTACAACGTCCTGAATTTTAAAGATTTCGAATTTACGTGTAACTGTGCAAAATCTCGATTTCAAATATGTATGCATAAAATATGAATCACGGAGTATCATTCATACATACATGCATACATACATATGTACATATGTACATACGATGTGCATGTGTGTACATCCGAACTTTTAGTTATCACCTTCTTTGATTTGACTCATTGCTCGATGACTCACTCTTGCAGCAAGTAAAGGAATAGGCCTGGTTTACATTTAAAGTCCACTTACGTTTAATACAAATCACATTTAGATTGTATTTAAAATAATTTTAAATATGAACATATGTACGTAAAATAAAGTATGTATGTATGTATATTCATTAAAACGTAACAGATGTAAGGCAAGTGTTTTTGCCGGTTATATGTATGTATGTATGCAAGAACAGCAACAACAACAACAAAAAACACTCGAGCACAATAAAAGCATTCAGTTATCGAAAGATAACCAAAGACTAGTTACATACATACATACTTACGTATGTGTGTACGTAAAATATATTTAAACAATGATAAGAAACCGAGTCAGATTATAAAAAAAAAAAAGTATGGTCAATTAACTTTGGCAATCCATTATTATATAAGGCATTTTCACTAGTAAACTCCATAGTTATATAAAATGTTTAAAAAAAAAAATAAACAAATCTTTACCGGAACTAACGTATGCCAAATAGGCAACGGCAACAATCACCAACAGATAGAATTTCATATTGAGTATTTCAATAGTATTTTCACAAGGTATGTATTTATTTATGTATGTTCGATTCTCGAGCTTTGCAGCGTTCTACGACCGTACGGACTGAAGCTCAGATAGTAACTAAATAATGAACTCGAACGGCGTTGAAGAGCTTTAGAGAGTATTATTGGCGTTATCGCGATCGCCTGTTGCCGTGTGACGAAGATAACCCAAACAGGGGATGATGACTAGTTCGAGGGAGTACGAGTATTTAGCACTCGGCTATCCACACAAATACATATGTTATGTATAGTATAGTCAACTTTCGGCTAAATTACTAAGGTGCTCTTTTATTCATATACAAACATAGACATTTATACAGTATATATATGTATATGGTATGCAGTATATATAGTACATACATGCGTATATGTACTCATACGTAATAGTGTAAACATTATTCAACAAGAGGAGTATATTATCTTTGAGCCTGTCCCATTTCCTAATAAAAATGGAGCAGGTGAATCAATGAAGTACTAATAAAGTGATATATCAAGCGTTTTGACTCAACCTCATTGCGAAAAATGTAGAAAATGTGTAAAAATGTACATATGAATTTGGAAAAGATTTTCGTTTAAAAATAAAATAAGTTCGAATTTGTCAAAAGTTGAAATTGGTGTACGATTATTCGGCCAAAAATTAACTTTTGATAAGTTTTTGGCGCTCATTAATTGGTTTTTTTGTTATACTGATGGTGTACATGAAAATAATGCGAATTATGCTCCAAAATAACTGCTCTCATTACCTGCAAAGCCAATTAACTGCTAACTATGAAAACCTGACTTACAATAGCTGCTAAGGTATTAAAAGCGAGTCTTCGAATACAACCATCCGACCAGTTCCGAAATATGAACTGCTTGCTGCAAAAAGACAGAACTGTACAAGGTTTCATCAAGATAGCTTAAAATCGGAAGGACTAGTTTGTTCAGGATGTCGTCCTGATCAAATATATATACTTTCAGAGGCTGTTACGCATCCTTTACTGCATTACAGACGTGTGCGAAATAATAAGAACAGCATATGTGAAAACTTAATTTGCGAAATAATAATAACAAGGTGAGAAAACAAGTAATTGTCGTTTCGTACATAAGATTTGACAATTAATGAGCATACACTTAGTTGCCCACATTTAGTATACGTGTGCTCCACCCCTTTTCCGGATCATTAAGACATTTCGGGAATTTATAGAATCTGTAAGAAAGCGGCATCTTGAGATTGGACTATTCTTTCATGTATTACATTAGTATCTTAGAGGTTCTACAATAGACTGCAAACAGCTAATCGACAAAATTCAAATCAGAATCCGTTAATGGAATACCTTTAATCTTTTTGCCAATTTCCTCAGCAGTTCTTACGGGACAATCGAGCTGCGGAAGCTATCGATATATCGAGTCAAATCATCGCAGGCCTTGCCAGATCGTACAAAGTACTTATAGAATCAGGTGGCACAACAAACATGCATGTGTATATGTAAAATAGCGTAAAACTTGTAATACGATTATCTCGCTGTGCCTTATGTGCTCAGCTGCCATATTAATTCAAACTGCATCACACGCGGCAATCACAACATGACACTAATGGTGTGTGTCTGTGACTATTGGCAACACCGCCACTACTACAATCGCAAGTCAATTCAGCAGCCGGCTAGTGACACCGCCAAGGCGAGGGACATCTCCGTTCGTCGACTGCCATTGCAGCTGGACGCCATCACTGCCAACTACTGGCTGCGCGAGCTGCTCCAACAGAAGGTGCTGAGTGAAAAGCTGCAGCGTGAGCATGGAGTTCAGCTGTTGTGGCTGTCCCTGTGTCCACCGGAACGCGACACCATCGACTACAAGTGGTCGGATATGTTGGCGCACACAATCTGGGAGCACATTGAGGTGGAGCACTTAATGTCCTGGCTCTCCACGCTGGGTGGCGGCTTTTCGGCACTGGGCGAACAATTCGAGCGATGTGTAAGTGAAACTAAGTATATAAAAATGTATATAACACACAGCACGCTAATTTACAGGCTAAAACGGCTGGCAAGATCTCGCTGCAACAGCTGACGATTGGCATGCGCCTGGGTGATCCGTTCCTGCAAGCGCGCTGCAAACTATACTACAGCATATCGTTGATCCAGCGCGGCCAATTGCGCCAGGCCAAGCATCTGATTCGCGCCCAATACCGATTTGCGCTCCAGCACAAGGAGTTTGACCAGCGACTCATGCGCATGTGCCTTGGCATTTGGCTGCGCCTACGATTCGAGTATGAGGAGCGCAGGAGTCGTCGGGAGTCTGGGCACTGTCCTCACTGATATTTAATTATTCATATGTCTGTACATTCAATCTGTTTGCTGTCGATTAAGTTTATGCATAAAATGGAATTGTTCTTGGTTAACCGATAGTCTTTAAGCTGCAAAATATATACAATTTAGATACTCAAAATAATATGCATTCAATATATAATTTTTTATTTTATGTGTGTGTGTGTATGTGTACGTATCAAATGCATTAACATTTCAACTGCACTTGGCCGGCACCAAAAACACGCACAACTTTTACCTCGTCATTGCAGAACATTCAAATTGTTTACTTAAGCTACGCAGTTTTGTTTCTATGCAAATAGTTGTAGATGTGTGTATGTAAATTAATTAATACGCTAACAAAAGAATTGACGTCACGAGTATGTATGTATGTTTATATGGCTAGAGGCAGATCCATGTATACATACATATGTATATTTAAATATATATTTTGGTAAACATATAGATAAGCATACATATGTACATAAATATTAAGTTGTCAAAAATATATGTTACGATACGCTCTTAATTCCAAAGCAATGAAGTGAAGCATTCGGCTAAGATGGTAACGAAGAAGGTCGGATTAAGTTATTAAAATTCAGGAGTTGTTGAATAAAAAGTAAAGGACAGGAATCGACTACTTTATAGTAATCTTTTGGACACCATTGCTCTTCATTTTAATTTCAAATTGAATAGATGATGAAGATTTGAAGAAAGCAAATTAATTAATTTTTATTTGATTGAATAAACAAATGAATGCATCATATATAGTTATAAAACAATCCAGAAAAGTATTAATCAATATATACCCACTTTCTTGTTCTAGTAATCCAAATTGCTTGAATATGAAACGAGTTGCACTAACTTGAAATTGCGAGAAATGTGTTGAATTTGATTATCGGCACAGCCTACTGTGCCAAAATTGGGCATTACTTGAAACAAAAAAGACTAAAAAAAACATCAGAGCATTTCGTTCTATTCTTGTAATATGGCGTTTTTCATTTAGTTCAGTTACCGCTTCTTCGCTTCATTATATGGAAATAGTGCACAGAATGATATTGTAGCATATATAACATTCATGGATGGATGTGTGTGTTTACTGTGTTATTTATGTGAGCCATTATAATGCATATTATAAGCAGACCAAAGATAATTATATATTTATATGTATATGCAATACATATAAATATATTATTGTATATATTATATACATATAACATATACATATACACATATATTTAAAACAAAAAAAAAAGTAGAATATAATAGAAAACTGGCTAAAAATTTGACATAATATGATGGCCAAAATTGAACATATAACTTGAATTTATGCGGATTATTGCTTGTCGTGCTAACTTGTTGTTATTGTTATTGTAAAGCTTTTCCATTTGGCTGACAGCCATTTATTGCGCCAGCGTGCCCATGGGATCCCAGGCAGGCAGTACAATGGGATCCATGTCAAAGACACGCAGCACATCCTCGGGCACATACTTCTTGTCGACCACCACCTCGAAGCCGAACTCCCTAAACCAATCGGCGCACATGACCAGATAGCCCTTTTCACCACGATCTTCGCCCCAGGAGTTCTCAACGCGCAGCTTATGTGCAACGCCATTTTTCTGTCCACCGGGATAGAAAAGAAAGAACATAATCAAATTACATAATTAATTAATTAATAATTAGATAAGAAAGCTGCACTTACATCTACAGAGACGGCAGTAAAGACCATGGCATGCGTCATAGCTGATTCACCATAGATAAGACGATCCGCTTTGGAGAATGTTGTTTGTATGTCAATGTCGAAGACCAGCTTGAAATCGTGACTGTACATGAAAAGAAAAGAGACAGAGCACCAACCGGAGATGGAAGTGAGAAAAGGAACAATGTATATGGCATGGTTAAACAGGCCAATGTCTTAAGCGTAGTTAAGATTAGATCAAATATTTATAAATAACATGTTAATTCTCTAGACTGCTTAAATTAAAAACACCTTTTAAAAAATCTATCTTCCCTTGTATGTTTTCTTTCTCAAGCACAGGATATAATAAAAACCAGGGACCGCAAATAATGATTATTGAAATTATTTTACATAAAAAAATCAACAACTAGAATATACATATATACAATAAAATAATGATAATAATTAAATTTGAGCGAAAAGATAATCATTATTTATAATTTTTATTTTTTTCGCTCAAAATAAACTCACTTTTAATTCGTGGCTTTTGTGTAGGATTTTTCTTCAATATTTTTAAGAATATTTAAAAAAAAAAACCCAGGGGACCCATCAAACGGAAAAAAAAAATTGTTTCAATTGATTACGAAATCTTTTTTAAAAAGAAGTTTTATTTTGAGCGGAAAAATATTTATCAAAAATAATGATTATTTGTGAGTTTTATTTTTTCGCTCAAAATTAATAATTATCATTAAAAAAAAATTCTTAAAAATCTTTAAATAATCATGACTATGTAATTTGTATATTATAATTCATAATGATAAAAACTGAATTGATAAATAAATTGCTGCCTAATTAAAACAAGCCTTTCTTGAAGAGCTAATACAACGAAAAGGGCAAATAAATGATGGACTTGTGATAAACTGGAACATGTTCTTGGTATACAATAGTACCATAATTAAATCTTGCTGTCAATTCCCGATAAATATATAAAAAAAAGGTTAATAGATTTGCAGATGTCACTTACACATCAACATCCTCAATGCCTTGCTTGGAGGCGAACCGCTTGCTAACCTCACAGCCAAACCAGACAGCCTCGCCCGCTTTCAGTGATTTCGTGACCATGGCCAGCAATAGTTCGACGGACTGATTGTTGTATAGGACAGGTCGGCCGCCGACTACGTTGCCTAAACAGTCGACCGTGTAGGCTTGATCGTAGCTGCTCGTAGGACGCGGATCGGTGACGAGGCACACCTTGTCCTCGACGTTGAAATGCGGCTTGACATAACGCTCGTAGAACTCGAGCGAGCTGATTGGCCCAATTGACTGATAGTTCTTTGATTTATCATAGTATTCCCAGGTGAAAGTCTCGGCGGGTATGCCCAAGCATATGCCCACCACTTTGTAAATCTCGGCCATTTGCTCCTGTATCTTGCTGGCGATTTCCTGCTCACTGGGTTGTCGCTCCAGCAGCACTCGCAAGTGGCGCGCATATTCGCGCAGCTGTAAGCAACAACAATGGGACATTAGTCGAGACAATTAATTACGTCATTCAGATTGTTTGTTACCTTGCTCTTCAGTATGGCGTTTAAACGTATGCTGGACTCGCAGCTAAAGCTCTCCGGAAAACATTTCTTTGGCATCAGACCGTGTTTGATTATCAGATTAACAAGCATGTCCCACTGTCCGCCGTCAGAGGTGGGATCGAGCAGCAAGAACGAGACCAAACGGCCATCAACCTTCTCGCCGCGCTGTGCCGTCTTAACGATATTGTTGAGGAAATAGTTGCATCGCTCGATTTTGTCCCAGTAGAAGAGGAACGCCTGCGAGAACTCAAATTCATCCAGATTGTAGTTTTTCATGAAGGGCAGGCGTATGCAATTGAGTGCTGCAAACAGCCAGCAGCGACCCGAGCTGCGTTGATTGGTAATCGGTTTGCCCTCCGTCTCCACCTTGTAGTTGAACACATGATTGGTCGTCTCCAGCGCCTTGCGCGACAGGCACACATCGAAGGGATCTACCCGGGAGCAGACATTCTGCGCCAGCAGATTCTTCGGCTCGCTATAAAAGTTCTCTCGCCACTTTTTGAGCAGCTCCTCCGTTATGGCGCTACTGCTGGCACTCCGATTTGCCTCTTTAAGTCCGATATGGCCGACGCCGGTATTGTTATTGCTGCTGCTGCTGTTGCCGCCTCCCGGGATGATGCTATTGTTGTCAGCTGAAAGTACATCGATAGGGATATTGCAATTGTCATATACTCCACTTGGAACTGCATGTTTACTTGCAGTTGCAGCTGCTTTCGCCACCTGTTGAAGCTTCATTGAGCGGCTGAACCGATGATACACCGATAGATTTTTAAAAGCTAATACAACAACTTTTCAGATTTATTGGACAAATCACACTAGATAGACAATAACGAGTACGTACGCATGAACATTGTATTCTCCAAATGGGAACTCGATTTCAAGGGACTCCGTTGATTTGAATATTTATTAACGTAATCAAAATGTGCCTATAATTCGTGTATATTTATTATTATGATAAAGTACTATGCAAATTGTCAGACTGATTGCCTCAAAAGGGAACATGTAAAATACAGTATGTTAATTTGAATGTCATTCAACATTTCACAACGCATTTATTTTACAAACAAGTTTCGGACATTACAAGGCATTTAGTTGGTCTATATGAGAAGTGTGTTAAGTCCGGATCCTAGATCCTAATACATAAACAAATACGAAATGATGGCATGCGACTTTGATTATTTCTGGACATCATTGGTTGTTGTTCGGCTTATGAATCCCCATCTTATAAATATACGTAATCTGTTCTTGCTTTATTAAAAATCTCGTCATTCCATACAGCTTTCGGTATTTTTATCTACAAATCTTATAAAAGAAAGTCAAATAATTTCTTCAAAAATTGTGAATGAAATTTTTTTTTTTTATGAACGGCCATCTGTAGAGAACAACTGACCAACTATACAATATTAACAATTTTCGGCCCGAGAATACAAACCATATTTTTCTGGCATGTTCATGTTTTGAAAAACCATTATGATTACGATTGACAGCAAAATTGGTTATACAAATCCGTAAATTTTTAAAGTGAAGATATTTTTATTGATGTCAATATTCGAATTTAAATATAAGTCAAAGTTAGATGGAAAATTTAAGATAACAGTCAGGGATTAAAACCGCATATGTTACAGTTAGCTTGTATTAACCGGTTACCGTAACCGTAACTAAAACCTTAACCGCAACAAAACAATTCATGCATAACGGTTAGTTTCGGTTTGATCAAATTAACATTATTATATTTTTCCAAATATATTTTTTAAATTTGAAGACTTGACTTACAAGAGCTGTCATAGTAAAAGAAAGAGTGCGCCTATTATTTTGTCCATGAGTGTATACAAAATCTACACATTTATCTATAGGAAAGCTTATCGGCAATGCTTTCTTTTGGAAGATGTCTTGTTGTTGATGTTGTGTGGGCGTGGTCGGAGAAAAACAAAACGAAACCGTCGCACGCTGCGCATAAAGGAAAATTGAATTATGCGCAGCGTCAACAGCTGCAGCTGCAGCCTATTAACTTTCATACATTTGTACACACACAAACACACACACACACATACATATGTACATATGTGTGCGTCTTGCTCTTTGGATTAATGAGTGTACACTTTTTGCCAGTTGCTTTGTTATTCATAGATATACCAACAGCAGCGCTGCAGAAAATGTCGTCGCCCTCCTCCTCCTCCTGCCACCCGCTACGGCAACTGCACGACATTTGTTTTGTTAGATTTCTCGAGTGCCCTGTGTCTGTATGTATGCGTGTGTCCCAAAGAACTCTATTTATTTTGAAAATGGCTTGGTAACACCGCACAACAAAGTTGAGTCTGAAGAAGTGACAAGTTGCAAGTACTGATAAGGAGTATAAGTACATTTAGATGGATGTCTGACTGTATGTTGAAGGGTATACAGATAAACTAAATTGGCAAAATATTTGCCAGATTGCATTTTATCTCGATTGTAAAAGAGTTAAGCAATTGCGCAAACCGCAGAGACGAATGAAGCGATGTTGTAGAGTGCAATTAAACCAGTTTAACGGAACACACACAAACATAGAGACACGTACAAGCACACACACACACACACACACACACACACACACACACACACACACACACACACAAGCAACGCCGCCATACGGTTGTGGGGGATCCGGGAGCAATGGAAGGAGAGCAATATACCGTTTAAAACTTTCGCGCAAGCCGGCGCACTGAGTGCTGATGGCACAAATCTAAACAAACTAACACAAAGGGTTTTTTTAAAAAAAAAAAAAGGCAGCAACAACAAAAACTTGTTTATCCAGCTTTTGTACGATTACCTCAAATGGTGGGCAAAGGCAAAGGCAAAGGCGAAGGCAAAAGCAAACCAGCAAAAACAAACAAATTTGGGTGAAATTTTACTTTCGTTGTCGTTGTTGTCATATTGGGGCGTCAGCATGTTGCTTCTCGCTCGCTCCCGCACAAAACGAAGCGAAACTGTTGAGCGATGCGGATGCCTCCAACACGACCAGAAGCAACTAAATCGACGGCTAAACTTTTCTTTGATTGCTGCGGCTGCTGCTGCTGTTGGCAATTATTTTATAATTCTTGCAAAGCGTTGCAATTTCTGTAGTGTACTTTATTCACTTACACATTCTGGAACCTGGAACGTTGATTATTTGTTAGCCCTTGGAGAAGCTCGCAACTTTTGATGCACCTTTCAATACAGTTTTGTTGAAACGTTTTTACTTTACTTTTTATTTTATTTATTATTGTGTGCACAGCAAGCAAATTTTCGCGACTGGTAAACTCGCTCAGTTTGTTTGCAATTTTTATTTAATAATGAGAAAAATGAAAATGAAAATGTTTGGCTTTAGACCGAAACACGAAACAGAGTCCAAGACAAATGCCAAAGAATATCGATACAGCGATAATTTGCAGAGCTGCCAGACTGCGATTCCAAAGTATCGATACATCGATATACAAAACAAATTAATTGGTATATTTTGCAGCTTCCTGCTGCCTGTTGTTGCTTTGTCGCGTTGTTGTTGGTGCCTGCGCCGACTGGACTACGAGCAGGTCGCGAATTTTGAAATCGCTTACTTCACGCCGTCATAAAACTAGAAAAAAAGACAAAATATTAGAACGTTGCATTGAATGCATGCCAATTAAACGAATCTCGATCAAGATCGTTTCATTGTCCGCCAGTCAAGATGAGTGGCAGCACCAGTACCAACAACAGCATCAGCAACAGCAACAACAACAGCAACAACAATAACGAAGTTCCAGAGGACTGCTCGCTGTTCAAGTTCTACATGGAAAAGTGTTATGTGCTGCCCTCGGAGCTCAAGAATGACATTATCTATTGCCAGCGTGCCTTGCGTGATTTCCTCAAAGTGCACGGGGTGAGTAACAGCAAAAGTAAAATCAACCTGTGACCGTTGGCTAACTTCGATTTCGATTCCCGTTCCCCGTTTCCATCTCCATCTCCATTGATATTGCAGCTGGTGTCCGACGTGTTCAAGGAGCAGGCGGATGCGGTAAGTTCCTTAAATTGTTCACCTCAATAATAGTGCATTGTGCATACTTTCTTTGTTTGGAACACAACGTAAAATGAATACAAAAAAATGTGCCCAGCAAAACAGCAGAGGTTACTGAGGCAGCCGAGGTGGCAACAGGGTTGTCAACTCAACTCCAACGAGCATAATCCGCACTTCACGTCACTTCACCTCACTTCACTTGGCTGAGTAGCCCCCGTTTATGACTGTAATTGTAATTGTAATTGTAATGGCAACGTTGATTTCTTAATAATTTTTAATAATCATGCACTTTGCCCGTGCCAGGAGCATTTCAATATGTACATATATATGAAGCCAATACAGATAAACTATTGAAACAGAAACACATGCACATAACACAGGAGAAAACCTCAATAATTTTTGACGATTCAGTTTCTTATACAGATACGACATATTCATATATGTGCATACGTATATATGTATGTATATGTACATATGTAGGTAAATGAAAGGTTATTAATAAATGTACATTATTTGTGAATTTGCAATGCGAGGTTTTTGTTCTACAAATACAGTCGAACTTCCCTAACTTGAATCACCATTATCCACGAAAAAAGTTCGAGTTAGGGAGACTTCGAGTTAGGGAATTAGAATTGTATGAAATTTGCCTAGTATTGCCACTCGATTTTGTTCGAGTTAGAGAAACTTCGAGTTGGGGAAGTTCGAGTTAGGGAAGTTCGACTGTAGTTCAAATTAATATTATTTATTATGCTTGTAAAATTGAAAAATTCGATTCAATATTTGAATACATAGTTAAATAAGTCGTGAAACAAGAATTTGAGTACAATAGAAACAAAAAGAAAAAACAAGGGTCCAACTCTTTTTATTTTTATTTTGATTTTAATGCTTGTTGTTGGAATTCGGTCATGTGACTTAGAAATTGTAAATGTTGTATTGTCAAAATATAGAAAAATGTTTAATTTAATTTGCACGACATATGCAGGATCCAGTGCAGATGCAGCGCATTCTGGATGAACTGGAGGCGGAGGTGTACGAGATCAACGCGGAGCAGCAGTTCCTGATGTTGCGCCTGGACGAGGACTTGGATTTATTTTACAAGAAGCTGGAGGAGAACAACATCCAGACCGCACCTGAGCTGGGCAACGAGTACATCTCCAGCCTCATAGTGCCTTTGATTGGCGATGCCAGCTACAAGATCTTTCCGCAATCGGTGCTGATGCGCGACAATGAGGAGATGCTCATACGCAAGCACTTCCTCATTTCCCAGGACGAAGAAGCTGGCATTGAGCCGCTCAAGCTGAGCGAGCTGGACGACAATGTCCCCCTATTGCTGGTCAACCCACAAACAGAGACTGGTGACATCCGATCGGCGTCGACCAGCGACGGATTCGGTGATATGAAGATTTCGCAGGCGATGCAGGACGTGCAGCCGGAAACTCTTCTCAAATCTGGCGGCAACTTGCTGACACCAGCAGAGATCCACCCAACGGAAGCCTTCTTGGTCAAGGAGCAGCAGCAGCAGCAGCGCTCGCTGCTGATACCGCGTGGATCCCTGCCTGCCACCGAGGGCCAGTCGCAGCCACCGCCACTGGCCCAAGTGCCCAAGCAGCGCGTGCCGCGCGGCCAAGCCGAAGTCAAGCAGCCAATGAAACGCATGTCGACATCACCGCCGCCACTGGCGCCAATTACAAAGGTCGCACCGACAGCGACGGCGACGGCAACTGTGACGGACTTCGAGGTGGTCGCCCAGAGTCGCATGAATCTGCGACAGGCACTGCGGCGTGCCCGCAAGACGAAGCAGCAGCCGCGCAAATTCGATGAGGAGGATGCTCTGGAGCTGCCCAGTGATAAGGCAGCTGAGCAGCCGTCAGAGCAAAAGAGCAAAGCAGGCAAAGTGATGGAGTCAGCTGGAGCTGGAGCGGCTCCAACTGCGGCGGCAGCATCGCTGGCCAAGAAGTCAGCGCAGCAAGCGCCAAGCAAACAGTACAAGACGCGCAATGCGTTTGGGGCGGGACGGAAGCCCGCATCACCGCCACCCTCCATGGCGTCTCAGCTGGCGTCCACTTCGACAGCAACTGTAACTGCAGGAGGAGCAGCAGCAGCAGCAGCTGCCTCCAGAGGCTCTTCGGGGTCGTCTGGGTCCTCGGACGATTTGCACCAGGAACTGGAGCTGGAGCAGCAGCGTCTGTGTGCCTCGGCGGCGCAGTGGCGCGATGAGCCGCGCGAGACGCGCGTGCTGGCAGCCGAGTATGGGCAGGAACAGTTCCTAGGCATCTTTGGACTCTATACCCATGACGTGGTCAAGAAATTGTGCCAGCGTCATTCGAAACGCAAGCGTCGCACCGTGCAAAATGCAAGCGGCGTCGACTTTCACTATGGCCAACAGCTGGCCGCCATCGACGCAGTGCGTCAAAAGAAGCTCAAGGACAAGCCAGAGTTTCTCCTATCGCCCAAGGATAAGCGACTGCAGGCCAAGAAAGCGCACAAAGCCAACGCTGTGGCTGCCGCTGCTGCTGCAGCAGCCAACCGCAAGAGCAAAAGTAAAACGCCTGAAAAACTGGACGACCAACTGGGCGGCAATCAGTCCGAGGTCGGCAAACAGAAGTGCAAGGAGTGTCGAAAGCGTGCGGGTAAGTCGACAAAGTGCCCCTTAAATACCCTGCTCAAATTTGTACAACATTTAATTTTCTTTAATTTTCACAATTCGCACATTAAGCAGCGGTGGGCACGCAGTGGCTCCGGGAGCAGCGACTGCTCCCAACTATTTTTCTGCCTTCTGTTGTAGTTGTTATTGTTGTGCTCTCGAATTCAGAGTTCGTGCCCACCGCTGCATTAAATAATAGGATTGAGCAAAATTATTGCACATTGAGAGAAACAAATGCAATTTTTTTCATTCTAAACATTTTAAAATATAAATTGCAAATTAACAATTATTTTCAAATTTTTATTTTAATGCAACGAAATAACGATTTTTTTTTTAAATTTTATTTAAAAAGTCAAAAACAATCATTAAAATTCAATTTTTAATAAAAAGTTGTGAAATAAAACTTATTTCTGAATTTTTCAATAAAAATAAAAAATAAAAGTAATTTTTAATTTTTATTTTAAAAGCTAGAAATAAGAGTTATTCCGTAACTTTTATTATAAAACTGAAAAATAAAAGTCTAAGTGTATATTTAAACCCTGTGCCCATTGAAAATGGTAATTTTTGAACCAAGTGGTGCATTACCAAAATTTAAAAATATTCTTAATCTTTGTTTCGAGACTTTTCATTTTAATTTTCTTGTTCTTCTATATTTTGGTGCAGTAATATATGTAAGAAGTAATTATTGGCAAACAAAATACCAATTGATACTAAGAATACCAAAAATACACTAGAAATCATAAAAATACCAAAAAAGAGTATCACTAACTTTTTTTTTTTTTTGATTTTTGTAATAAAAGTTACGGAATAACTCTTTTTTTTTGTAACTTTTAAAATAAAAATCAAAAATTACTTAATTTTTTATATTTATATTTTACAACTTTTTATTAAAAATTCCATTTTAACGGCTATTTTTGCCTTTTTAAGTAAAAAATAAAAAAAAAAATTAAATTTGATTTATATCGTATAAATTGAAAATTGAAGTTTTTCGATAGTTCCGACTGAAATAGGAGTTTTAGTGTATACCATTTTACTATATCATATTTCCTTCACATTGATTTTTTTAGTTGAAATTAGCATGCATAACTCTCATTTGCAGTCCCTGATTTAAACATATCCTTGGTGATCCATTTGACTTTCAGATGTGTCCACTACTTAATGGGTTATAATGCTTAAAACTAAATAAATTTTCTTTGCAGACAATTTACTAATGTGCCAGAGCTGTCAGGGATACTATCATATCGACTGCCACGAGGACGCCAAGGGAAAGACACCGTCTCCGGGGCAGACGCAGGCGCAGATTCAGAGTCAGCTGAGCAGCCGTTGTCCACAGTGCCTGCGCGACTGGACGTCGACAGCCAGGGCTAAATGTTTTTCTTAATAGTTGCATAGAATTGCTTGACATATACTAAAACATATATATCAAAACTGGCGATAGTTTTTGTGCGCTCTCTCGCCGCTTATTGTACAGTCTATTCGGATCGTTGTATCCTCCATATGTTTGTACATATCTTTCTACATTTTTTTTTTTGCTGTGACCTTCCGGTCGACATTTTCCATTAAATATCCTTTATTTCTACAATACATCATTTATATATATATACATATACATTACATACGTAACGTATGTATTTTATATTTGTGCCCGTATCAAAGTTCAACCAAACATGTATCATTTAGATTTTTTTTATTTTTAAAGTCTCTAGCGCCTGATTACAATCGTTATTTTATACTCTTGCAGAGAGTATAAACTATTAAGATTTTTTTATAAACACAGATGCATATTTTTTTTATGTCTGTCTGTTGCCTCTGTGTATAAGCAAACAAATATTCCAAATCACAAAACCAATGCGAAAACTGTATTTGAAACATTTTGTTTAAAACCCTTTTACAGTTCAATCGGCTGACTGTACCATATAGTAGCTGCCATCGACGATCTGCAGGAGTATTGAATTTTCGGTAAACCGGAAATAGATGTTCTTTAATGTTTAACTGAATAAACTGTAATATTTCAAATGTGTACAAATTGTGAGAGCTTTACTTTGTCTAGATATTAAGTACTTGGATTTCAAAAGTAAGTACTTGTCAGTACAAAATATAGTATCTCAGCTCCTTATACACTCAACATTTATTCGTACCCTCTTTTTTATACTTTAACAGTTAGCCAAGTCTTCATATTTAAAAAATAAATTTGGAAAGGTCGTTTAAATTCCGTTTGAATGATGCAAAACTTTCCTTAACCCATTAAGTATCCATTGAAAACTTGGAATTTTTGTAAAAGTCTACTTTTAAAACTTTTTACCTCGACTTTTTAGAAAAAAGGTTTGGTGCAGAAAAATTTTTCAAACAATTCTAAAGGAACTGAAAAAAAAAAAATTTCCAAAATCTTTTCCCTGTTTTTTTATGATGTTTTGAAAAATGCTAACAAGCCACTTTTTGTATGAAAAGGAAGAAAAATGGGCTATTATCATAGCTCGCAAATAACTGTCGACCGTTTCTCGTTGTCTGCAAATAAGTGTCTTTTGCTCACTCTTTACGAAAAGACTCAGCGAGCAACTGTTTTTTCGGTTCTTAAATAAGCTCGCTCGCGCTCGGAGCGAAACTGTTTTTTTCTATTTTGTTTTGTTCTCGTTGTTCCAATACCATTTCGTCGTGTTTAATGAAGCAAACGGTATTTTGCATATGTATTGGTATACATTCACACGCATAGGCAAGCAAATCACTTAGCGTCTGTTTTGCAGACGAAATTCATTAATTGCGATCGTGAATTGAGTGTGTGAAGTTGTGAAATATTTGTTGTGCAAAATGGGAAGAGACACGAATAAAAAAGTGCACCAATTCTTTAAATTTAATTTGGGTGAAGACCGTTTGCGTTGAGTTTTTCGGTCAAACGGTCTTTTGCTGAGGCTCATTGTGCGAGCGTTTTTCGTTTCGCTCTTTACGCACTGCTCATTGAAAGACCGACATACAAAGAGCTCAACGAAAAGAGCCCAACAGAAAACATAAATGAAGACAGCAAGAGTCTCTTGCTCAGAGCGAGAGCGAGAGAGTACGAACTTTTTCGGTTGTGCTCGCAACGAGAGCGCAAGAAAAAAAACGGTCGACAGTTATTTGCGAGCTATGGCTATTATAGTTAATAAAAATAATAGGGAAACTATTTTTTAAAGTTTTTTTTTGTATCTCGAAGTCGACTACTCCTGATTAAAGCTTTTTTGTTTTTATTTGGCTTGTTAGTTATTTCAAAACATTATTTGAGTTTGTAATTTATGCTGTTTTGTAAACTTTACTTTTTTCTTGCAATTTTAAAATAAAAAATATTTTTTTATTTACCAACGAACAAATATATTATTTATTCAAAATTGAATATTTTTGAGCTATGTATGTAGTTAGCAGCCTTTATATTTTCGACTCAAGATTTTATTTTAATAAAATAATTATTTCATTGCAGTTTTAAATCAAAATCAATTTCCAGGTAAAATCAGAAAAAAAACATTGCGTTAGGTTGTTTTTTGGGAAAACATGTTAAGAAAAAACAGAAAATAACAGTTACTATGTATATATGTATCTCCTTTTAGAAGTCATTTATTTGCCGGCAAGTTTGAAGACTACATAATAAAATTCTTGATAGTTTTGACTTACTAATTTAATGAAGTTAACACTACGAAACTCTTAAACTAAAGACAAACACTAAACTTGGCCATTTCATTAATATCAGTTAGCTTGAAATCGCGCCCTGAAATTGCCAAATTAACGACAGCTCACGAAACAATAACAAAAAGTGAGTGAGGGTGCCCAGCCCTGGTAGCGAAGCAATAATTTTTCGTAGGCTGGCAGCACCGGCAATTTAAAGGGGCGCGAGATTTAAAGATGGTGAAGTGAGCTTAATTAATTGAATCCTCTAAATTCCTGGAGTTTATCATTTGCCATTTGTTTGTGTAGTTTGCCAACCATTTTGAAGTGCATTTTGGGTGCATTTGAGCCCAACGGAACTGTCAGTGTGTTAATCTATTAGGTTTACGGCAGCTGCAAGATTTAATCTCAAGTTCAATCTGGCTTATTTCAACTACATAGACTCCTTCTTGGCCCTAAAATGCACTATTCGTAACATAAAAACCACGTTATGAGTCCCGATAAAACAGCTTTATAAGTTTCATTGCCACGTCCCAACAATTAACTCCAATTATTTTGGATTATCATTACAAATATAGGTTTGAATACAATTTATAGAGGACTATGGACGCCACAGTGGCGACAGTCAGCTGTTGTTGTTGTTGGTGCTGTTGCCAGCGGCCAGTGGCGCCATTGCACAGATCTCCTTGACAGAAGCACATGAACACCTTCTTGTGGTTGTAGATCGTGTCCGCGCATCGGTCCATGTTGTCGTCGGGTCCTCGCTGCACACACATCCGCTGAATGGCGAGATCGTAGTCTGCAATGGCAATTCGGTGAATGAAATGAAGTTGTAAATAAATGTACGGAGATCATAGATGTTTACCGTCGAGGGCGTAGGTGCCACCGCCCTCAATCACCTTGCCGCACCAGCCGCTGGCGCAGGGAATGGCGGCCAGACCGGGCTCCCTCTCCACATCGGTGGCGTTGAATCCGAATGGATCCTTGCAGCTGCCGAGTTCGCCACGCGAACGACACTGATAGCATCGGCGCAACAGCGCTTTAAGCAAAAGGTGAAAAGTGAAATTCAAATTGATAAATGCATTACACATCCACACAAACACACACACACATGCGCATTTGCAATTACGTGTCTGTGTGTGAGTGTGTGTGTGAGTTGTACAAAAGACTTCAACAAGCAGCAAACTTGAAAAGCAGACTTACCATCTATCTGTGGTGCGTTGCTGGCAATTATAACGAATATCACAGTAATAATGAACACAGACGCTTGCATTTTATTAAAATGTTTTAACTAAATGCGTATTTTAATATTATTTTTAACAAATACGCTAGATGCAGTGAGAGTAAACTGATTGAGTTCTTTTGTTTTTGTGACGGGCGCCATAAGGTTGCCACTTGGCACATATTATTTCGTGCAAATACAACAATGCGTTGAGTAATGCCAGACTTTAAATTTGTCTTTCGCTGGCAACACCGTCATCAGTTTTTCTATTGTAACTCAGTGTGTACACACTGTGTCTAGTTTCGTTGTGCTATTTCAGCGAAAAATTCATCATCTCAATATCGGGCGTATATTTTTTTGTTGTTATTTTTATTCAACAATAACTCAAAGTAAAGTAACGAGCGTCAGATGCAGCAATTGACACGCTAAACTTCAAACTTATTTCAAAGGATCTAATTTGCAAGCGGAGTGCACACAAATAGCTCGAGTAAAAGCTTCAGTACGTAGAAAAAAAAAAAACAAAAGCAAACGCCAAGAGATTTTGCAAATTGTTCATAGACAGACATAGAGAGAATCAACCTGGTACGAGGCAGCAGCGTCAGAAGCAGCTGTGCTGCGTAACAGGCGCAAGCGACAAAGCTGCAATAATAAAATATTCAAATAGACATAATCTGCGCGTTTGTCATACCGTCAAATGACGACGTCGACGTCGCCGTCGGCGTCGCTGCCGCCCTGCAACGTAACCAGAAGCTGAAACAAAACGGAGTAGCGGAAGCGCCACTGTTGTTGTTGGTGTAGGCGTTTTAAAAGAAGCAGACACCTTGCAACTTGATTGTTTGTTGGCTCCAAGTTCAATGCAACTTAATTGTGATTGTTATTATTGCCTTGTCTCTCAGTGTGTGTGTGCGTGTGTGTGTGTGTGTGTGTGTACATATGTATATGCGTTTTGTTTGTGTTGATTTAATATTTTTGGTGCATCCCGCAGCAGCTGGCCAGCAACCCACGGAAGAGGTAACCACTTAGAGGGCAACAATCGCCGCCTGGAGCAGTTACTGACCATGGACAGCGTCACGCAAACGATGACGGGCAGCAATGCGCTGACATCATCCTTCACGACGAAGAAGAAGGATGCCGCCGCCGACAAGGAGAACCTGTGGTGAGTTGTTGATTGTCGTTCTCGTTCTCGCTTTCCTGCAAATAGTTGACCACTTGATGTTTACCGTTTGACAAGCACTCGTTTTTGTTGCTCTGTCCTTTTCGACTGACGCAAAACAGCTGCTTTTGCCTATCTTCCCATGTTGCCATCTATCGACTTTCTTTAGCTGACGTTTGCAATATTCAATTTCGGTTACTGCCATCTCTTTTGCTCTTTTTCTTTCTGTGTGTGTGTGTGTGTGTGCGTTGCGTGCCGGCTGCAGGTGCTAATCACTATACACTGGCACCGCCTACCACCGCCCAACCCACCCACCCAATGGCCCACTGGCAGTGTCGTGGGCAAAAAGCAGCTGATTTCATGCCGCTATTAAATTTAGTGCATGTTGTCATTCGGACAACACAAACACTCGCCTAACCTCAAACCACGTTTGGCTCACACACATACACACACATACGCACACAACTATACATATTTAATATGCGCATTTTATGTATTTTGCAAATTTTCTCTTGTGATGATTTAATGGATTTGTGGCAAACAAAATCTAAAAGCCAAGACAACAAATATTAAAGGGATTGTAGAGAGAAAGAGAGAGAGAGAGCGCAAACTTGCCGATGATTCATTCAGCAGTAAAATCGAGGGCAATGTCGTTGACTGCGCAGTCGGCAGCACACACCTTTTGCTTTATCAATTTTTGTTGTGTCTAAATAATATACTTACACACACACTTGTAGGTTCATAAGCCGAGCTATTGATAGTTCGAAATCTTATGAGCAGCTGACCGTCCAATTGGACAATTTACATTGTCCAATAAGCATAGAGTTGATTTAAGCCGAGTCTATGCGTGTGCGTGTGTGTGTGTGTGCTGCTTGCTTTGTTGTGTGCGTGTAGACGATGTTGTCATCGTTTAAATATGTACAGCAAATCGATCGCTAGGTGGCGCGCATGTGCAGAACAGCAGTCAAAGCGCAGATCCATTTTAAATGGGAATGAAATCTATATTTGAAAATCGAATTACATTCATTGGAAATGATCTGCACACAGTGGCTATTAATCCAAGTTTCCAGGAAATCCGCAGTAATTGATGAATTATAAGAATGGCAAGACTAATTTGAAACCGTCAAATACCCGTCAAGAAAATTGATATTGTTTTAATCATTATTGTTTATAAATTATTAGTAAAACATTTTCATATGGGTAATTCTTTAATGTCGAATGCGACATTTGTACGCATTCATAGTGAAATAAAACTATGCCATGACTTGATTTTATTTTAACAAAAAGCGAAACTTATAGGTCTTGATTAGCACTAAATTTGGTGCTAAGGTTGATTTTGGGAAATTGTTTGTATTCAAGACCCACAAAAAAAACCTCTTTACGAGGTAAAAGTCTAGTGACGAAAACATTTTTATGCCCCAAAATTTCTGATATCCAATTTTGTGTCAAATAATATTAAGTTTTACACATAAATTATTTTAAGCAAAATTTTGGCACTCAACATATTGCGCTAAAATGTATCAATTCTTCATTCCAAATAAAACTCACTGTTTTGCGCAGTGCCGAATGCAAAAATTTTGCTTAAAATAATTTATGTGTAAAACTTAATATTATTTGACACAAAATTGGATATCAGAAATTTTGGGGCATAAAAATGTTTTCGTCACTAGACTTTTACCTCGTAAAGAGGTTTTTTTTGTGGGATATCAGAAATTTTTGAATAAGACCTCAGAAATTTTGAAATTGCAATATTTTTTGACAGTATAGCTTTGTCAACTTTGATTATTGTTTGTACAAGCTAAAGCAAATTGTCTGGCAACACTGGTCCCCTTTACAAACACACATGCCCAGCGCAAAAGCTATCAGCACTCTTAAACTCTGGGTGCTATGAGACTTTGCTGCTGCTATCCTATTCCCATTCTAAGTAAAATGTATGTATTCAGCTAACAGGTAATTTCCGCATTACGCTGCAAGCAGTGCAAAAAGCCCTTCGAAATACCTTTTCAACGATATATAGATCGCATCTGTAGCTTCTATCGTTTGTATGCTATGGTGGTTTCAATTTTAGCGGTTTTTAGCGATTTCCCGCTAAACTAGCGATTTTTCGGAAAAGTCGTAGAGCAAACGTTTCTAGATTTTTGAACAGGAACAAGTCCTCATACAAACATTTAAGCTTAATTAACGATTTGATCCAAACAAACAAACTGGCTGCTATGACACTTTGTTGCTGCTGACATCGTTAGCGTCGTTTTCTCAAAAACCGCCAAAATGTGGGAGAAAATACCTTATGTCACCTGTAGCAATTTACCTATGTACTTTAGAAAAAAAGTTAAAAGGTATGCATAACAGCCCTTCAAAATACCTTTTCAACAATATATAGATCGCATCTGTAGCTTTTATCGTTTGACTGCTATAAGGGTTTTAATTTGAGCGGTTCTTAGCGATTTCCCGCTAAACTAGCTTTTTTTCGAAAAAGTCGTAGAACAAACGTTTCTAGATTTTCGATCGGGAACAAGTCCTCATTCAAACTTTTAAGCTAAATCAACGATTTGATCCAAACAAACAAACAGACATACTGACTTTTCATCTCATTTTCGGAAGGCCCCTTAAAATTTCAAAATTAATTATTTTTTGAACCAGTTGTCCGATTTTTATGATCGAAGTGTCATTCGACGCGTATTTTTGATGAGAATTGTAAAAAATTCAACGAAAATTCAAAAAGGCTCCAACGGCCCCATTAGCTCCAATAATTTAAATTTTTCCCTCCCACTTACACCTGTTTATCTCACGAGCCAGGTGAGTTTTCAAAAGTCTTAGTATGCACATTTGTTAGTTAGGTTGATACCTTTCGATCGGTATATAACTCGACCTAATCGGACAGTCATAGCAAATCTTCCATTCTTCCTGTGTATATATGCTAGTCGCCTTCGCACCCTTCGTGCTGCTTTCGTCACTAGCGCGGACTGCCGTCCGCAGTGATAATTTAAAATAACCAAGACATTCGCACGCCACTTAAATAGAAGTAGTTTTTTCGGCGACCAGTTCTAACACTGATCTCGGCAAAACGTTAACAAATATTTTCATGCAATTAACTTTAAAATGTA
>JBAMBJ010002530.1:0-23465 GCA_037043495.1 Drosophila recens
TATGTTATGCTCATTTGTGTTCATTTAGAATTAGCTTTTGCTATACCCTGTAGAAATAAATCACACACAGAAGAAGAAAGACATGTATTCAATGGATGTTGATTCCTTATAATTAACCCATGCTCTTTCCATTTTACATACCATTTTACGTCCAAAGAGGGATGCGTGCAGTGCCACTCGAAGACTGATGTGCGCTGTGCCGTCGACCCAACATCGATTCTGGCCAAGGATTGCAAAAATAACGATGGAATGTGCTATACACGCGTGCTGGGTATGTGCTGTTCAAGTTCAAGGGGGCTGTAATTGCATCTGGCATCTTTTCAGATGGATACACGATCCGTGGCTGTGCCAGCGATCTGGATAGTGTCACAAACAAAACATGCAACAATGAGTTGGAGTGCCAGATTTGCAAGTTCTCCGAGGGCTGCAACCGTGTGCTCTTCCCACAGCATCGCGCCCATTGCCTGCAGTGCTCCGGCAACTCGACCAATTCCACCTGCGCCACCGAATACAATGCCGCCATAAATGTGTGTCCCATTTACCGCCTGGGCGACAAGTGCTTCATCCGCAACAGCCAACGCCTGGCCGAAGGATCGTTCCAACGCGGCTGCCTCAGCTCCGCCCAGGCCAACAAGATCTGCATTAAGGACGGCAACTGCTTCACCTGCGACGGACGTGGCTGCAACGCCCTCAAGCCGGACAACGCCCTCATCCCATTGGCCCGCGATGGCGCCGTCTCCGTCATCCTCTCCATGACACTGCTGATGGCTTGTGGCATCGCCAGCTTGACACTCTAAGGATCGAAGGATATGGTAGTCGGAAGTCGGAGCTGCGGAGCATTGAACGACATACATATTTAATTTTGTATCATTTGTATTTTTATTTACAATTTGCATGTGGTTATATTTTTTTTTTTTTTTAGTAAAAAGAAAATAAAACAAAAACTAAGAAAAACAAGCCAAACTGATGAAATTATCGCGCCTTTGATCTGCAACAACAAAGATTTCCTTTTGTGAGTCACAGCAATTTTGTTGCCGAGTTTATGAGGTGCCATTGAGTTAGCCACTTCCACTTCCACATCCATTCCACTAGCCAGCCAGTCAGCCAGTTCGTCTAACGGTTGACATTTGATGCACACACACACACGCATACAAACTGTAAATTTAGTGTAAAAGTAGAGAGCCGAATGGAACCGGAAGCTGCGCCAATGGGGTGCATAAATTTATCAACGCCTCGAAACGAACGCTAGTCTCCCAATTGACTCTGAATGGGACAAATGCGGAAACATTTGCCAAGCATCCAGCACACACGCATACCTACACACACACTTATGCATACATGTACACATGAAAGAAGGAGATTAATGTGTTTAGTCAATATCCCTCCCAGCATTTGGAAGATTGTCTTAACAAAAATCACATTGAGGAGTCTTTTTAGAGTCCTTTTGATGATAAAAAGGAGATTAAGCTCATTGGCGATCAAAAGAAGACTCGAAAATGACTCGTATACATGCTCAAAAGGTGATACACTTTTTAAAATAAACAAATTTATGACTCGAAAATTAATCAGAAAGGCGATTCATAAAAGACTCCTTAAAACTTTGAAAAAATAAAATATTTCTTTTTGTTGCATTTCTCTGTAGTACGACTATCTAAGAATACGTCTTTGAAATTTCAAGTCGATCCGAACAAAATTGGCTGAGACATGAGCTTTGAAAGGGAAGAATCCTTACGTGCCTATTTTCTTCGCTACAAGTGGGTAGCTTCTTAAGAGAAGTCGTGGCCAGGCCTCGAATATGATAATAAAAATATCATAAAATGCTGGCTGGGTATTTTGAGGTACAAACACGCGCTCATACGTACATATGTTACACATGCGTACACTAAAGCTTCTATTTTCTTTCCGATCAATGGTTAAATGTATATAATACTCGTATCTAAGGCAAATATCGTTCTTATCGGCTTAGTTATCAGTTCAACCGACGCGACGGTTGGCAACAATGTCTTTCAGCTAGATTTAGGTCATGAACCAGCTTTAGAGATCATTAGATCAGCGATTGGCACGAAATCTGAATTCGGGAGCACTACAACAAGAACAACCCTAATAAAGTCTATCTACTTTGTCGATCACCCAAATGTGCGAGCAAAAAGTTGGGAGCAGCCGCTAGCTCCCGGAGCCCATGCGTGCCCACCGCTGCATTAGATCATCAGCAAGTGATATACCTACTTAAATAAAAGAGTCAAGTATCTGCTACAGTCGAGTAAGCCAGACTGCGAGACTCCCTGTACTTTGGCCCTTCCAGACGGAAACATTTTTTCCTCCGATTCTGATCAAATTGATAGACAACATAGAAACTAAAATGTGTGCCAAAATACACTGCTATTGCAATAAAATTATATCGGTTGATACAGTATAACAAGATTGTTGTGTTATCTTTTTTAATCTCCTAGATCAGACAGACAAAGAGACAGACGGACATGGCTACTACGATCTTTATCAAGAATTTATCCATTGTTTACTTTCAGACTTTCATTACTCTAAAACAGGGGTGGGCGGCCTGTACTCTCGGAGTTAAGCAGCTACTCTCATACTTATTCGGCGCCGTGATGTCGCACACAAGCAGCTCGAGTCGAGGCGTCATAAATCAATTAGACACGGTCAGCTCGCGAACAAGCTAGCAACAACAACGCAACAACAACAACAACGCAGCTCGAGTCGAGGCATTAGCAACAACAACGCACACAGGCAGCTCGAGTCGAGGCGTCATAAAAGCAATTAGACACGGTCAGCTCGCGAACAAGCTAGCAACAACAACGCACACAGGCAGCTCGAGTCGAGGCTGACATCGCTACGCGCCGCGCCGAAGACCTTTTTTTTTGCTCGCACATTATTTGGGTGATCGACAAAGTAGGTAGACGCGAAAAAGGTTGTTGTTGTAGTTGTTGTTGTAGTGCTCCCGAGGTCAAATTTTGCGCCCACCCCTGCTCTAAAACGCCGATATTCGAGTTATTGCTGTTGAAATATTCGTAATATCCTGTTCTATATTGTGTAAAAATTGTATATTTATGTCTTGTATATTTTTAATGTGAAATTTGAAAGGCATTGCTCCAATGATATTTATGATGATATCTAACGATATGATTAAGTCAAGATTACTTAACGAAAATATACCCTTACATATGAGTTTAGGATTGATGAATATTTATTTATTCAGGGAACAGATATTTATAATAATTATAATTTTTTCATTCTTTATAGTGCATACCGTTTTAAATGCTTTACTAATGCGTATGACTTTATGACCTTGCCCTCATCTTTCCCACTTTTAAAGTGTACGAGGTATATTAATGGGTGCTTTGACGGGATCTGCCAAGTCATTAATGAGCTACTGTCAACTTATCGAAGCGGCAACTTGGCCGTAAACAGTAACAGATGGGTCTTTCGCATTAGCTTGAACTGTTATACCCTGGATACCCAGATAAAATTTGGGCAAAACAAATTATTTTTCCCTGTAAATATAATAATAAGAAAAAGTAACATATGGAAAACAAGAAAGTTGAAGCATGTGTATTTTAAATTTAACAAATTTTTTATTTGTGTTGCCAATAGCTTTAATTTATATAATTTCCATATTGATCGAATAGATTTTAATCCAAGTGAAAGAATTAACTATAAAGTGTATTTATATATATTTTTGTTGATGGAAATCGGAAAATTATGTCATACGATAATAGTCTTAAGATACCCAGGAAGTTTTCCTATGAATTTCCAATTAGATCCACAAATGGTATGCTTCAAAGATGGTAATGAGTATCTCGTTGTCTGTCAACACTCTCTTTATTAATTTCGATTGGTAGACGACGATGCCAATAATGCTGAGTATGCCATGGGTTTTAATTCGTTTGCCAGAGAACTGACTAGAGGTGTACACTAAAATTTGTATTACAAATTACATTGAACAGCAAACAAACAACTAGCACACATCATCGTCGAACAGAAAAGGTGAAGATTGTCCAGCCACAAACTTCATCGGCAATAGATGAACACTTCAACAACAATTTCCATTTGGCATTAGCAAGATGCGCAAGCTGCAGATTCAAGTGCTGACACGTGACGGGCGCAAGAGCATCTATGAGACCGATCGCTTTCGGAATGTGGCTGACTTGAAGAAGCGCATTGGTCGCACCATGAACGTGCCGATGGCGTTCAGTAGGCTGACGTATAAGGGCCGCTTGCTGGCCAACGGCAGCATCCTCGAGGATGAGGGGGTCAAGCGGATGTCCACGCTGGAGCTGCACTGGCAGCCGCTGGTGCTGACGCCCAAGCAGTATCGCGAGAAGGAGCTGGAGCTGGACAAGCAGGACCTGAAGCAGCGACATGTGTCGCGCATCATCGACAGCTACGACCAGACGGTCAAGAAGGGCATCCAGGAGCGTACTCCCAGCGGCGTTCGCCGCACATGCACCGACCAGTTGAAGGACAAACGTTCGCACAGCTCCGATGATGTCAAGATCAACACCACCAATGATCCGTCTCAGCCGCAGCAGCAACAGCACAGAGAGCATGAGCCGGATGGTCAAAGCTCGGCATCTTCTGATGAACTGGATTTTCTAGCCGCCTATTGGTGCTGCCCCAAGAGTGATACCAAGAAAAGAAGCAACAAGGACGTGGACGACTATGAGCCCAACTCAAAACAGGGCAATCTGAGAGCGGATGCCAAGAAGCTGGACATTATTTGCGAGCTTCAGAGTTCGGTTTCTTGCGCCGAGTACCCTTGCAATATGCTCAAAGATGACGATGATGATCTATTGGGTGAGCTTCTGGAGCAGCGCTGCTTGGGCTGCAAGCATCAACCATTTCGCACCGGGATTCGCTTGACAGCTGGCAGAATGTCTCACAGTATCATCTCCAATATTAGGAAGAACATTAAGAATTGCAAGAAATAAATACTTGGACTGCAAGCATCAACCATTTCGCACCGGGATTCGCCTGATAGCTGGCAGAATGTATCATCTCCAATATTAGGAAGAACATTAAGAATTGCAAGAAATAAATACTGGAACTGGCCCACAGAGTTTGGATCAGGCATTTGGAAATTTGTTGATTTCTTTATTAGTTGACATTTTGGTTTTGGTTTTCATTCGATTAACAAAATTTCAATAAGTACGTCTTGCTAAATGCAGCAAATCCAATTCAAAAAAAGATGAAATGAAATTCCAAATTCTAGTTCATAATTATATTTATGATGAATATCCATGCAGGATTTGTACGTTATATGTATATTCGCTATATGTACATACATAAGCATAATATTATATCTTATTTGCAATCTACCACGAATTCAAATCATTCGTCAGTCGACAACTATTCCCACTTTTGTTGTCATGATCTTCGAGTGTAGAAGTGGTTTAAGTACTTGGATACATATGTACATATGTATGTATATCCACTATGATAAGGCCAAGCCGTTTTGTAACCCTAAAGCAACGAATAATTATAGCCCGAGAAATTCAGCAAGACCCAGATACGAATGAACACGGGCATTACAATCTAACACGGCGATTTGGAGCAGCGGTGGGCACGCAGTGGCTCCGGGAGCAACGGCTGCTCCCAGCTTTATTTCTGCCTATTCGCCGCCTTGATGTCAGACACAAGACTCGCAAGCAAGCTAAGAACAACAACAACGCACACAAGAATCGAGAGCAAGGTAGCAACAACAACATAGGAGCATCCTGACATTGACACTTAAAATTTATGACCGTCATAAAAAAATTGTTGTTGAAGTTGTTGTAGTTGTTGTTGTAGTACTCCCAACTTAAGATTTTCTGCCCACCGTTGATTTGGAGCATTACCATAATCATGTTTAAAAATCATTTTAGAATTAAAGTTTAAAATTCCTGATGGATATTTTTATTAAATGTACACTATGTGCGGATTAAATGGCAACCACACAGCATTCAAACAGTCAAAGAATCCTAAAATATATGATTTCACTGGCAAAATTCGTACAGAGTCCTGTTAGTCAAAATATTTGCGGAGATGGCATTGAAAAATAGTACTTGAGTCAAGAATTTCGTACTTGACTTAAGAAATTTGGATCGTAAATACTCTTCTGATTTGGATATTTCTGATTTGGATATTTCAATTTGAATTCTATTAAGTGATGTGTTTTTTGAGTTAACTATGGCGATTATAAAGCATAAACAATTTCGCATAATTCAGTGCATTCATAAATTTAAGTATCCATTATTATTTACAAGTGCTCTGTTGCTGAGATCAATCGAACAGGCAATCAAATAGGTTCGGTTTCAGGTTTGGGTTTGGGTTCTGATTATGGACCTAACATAGAGAAGGAAAGGCAAACAAACAGCGAAACAACTTAACTCAAAATAATTGTAAACAGCTCGCAGAGAAACAACAGAGCACCCAAGTGGGAAATGTGTGAATCCTGGGCGTAACTGGATGTTAAGATTTATAATGGATTAGCCAGAATACACTCGTTTATATACAATACCATACATAACAAAAATGCAGAGGTAAACAAATATTGTGTATTGTGTATGGGTCGGGGGCACAGGTACATATGTAAGGCCCAGGTGGGGCAGGAGTCGGGCACCAATGGAGGCAGCAATGGCGGCGGCTGCATTTACCGTTAATTGAATGAGTGTGGGTGATGAAAAGCAGACACCAACAAAGCAGGCAACAAGCAACAAGCAAAGCCGACAAAAACCACAAGCGGCATCAAAGATCCCACAATTCCATTCCAGACAATTTGCCGCAGCCTCAACGGATTTCAATTGACGCGATCTACGAGTACTCGAATGTACTCGTTATACAAGTACATACATACATATCTCCATAGCATTCTCTTTGATCGGCCTAGGCCCAGTCTCAGACCCAGTCCCAGCCCCAGTTGCAGTTCCAGTTGCAGGCTAATGCTAATGGCTAACAGACGCCATTTTATTTTGTTGTGTGTATAAGCCACAACAGCCAAAAATGCCTCAGGAGAATCTTCTCATCATATCTAGGGCCGCTTTTTACGGTTTATTTAGTGTCGAGGTTATGGCGCAATTTGTATTTATGGCCCGACCATAGATATAGACGACCACCACCACCATGTGGTAGCAGTCCAATTAAAAGCATTTTCCAAATGAGGGCCATGTGAACAGTTCGAACCGTTTTGCGCTTCTTTGGAGCTGAAGACGCATCCAATGAGTCAGCACGCCCCCTCAAAGCAGCGAACAACATCTCAGCAGAGAGTGCGAGAGGGAAACAGAGACAGAGAGAGAGAGAGATCAATTAAGGTAAACTGCCTCGACCAGTGAGACGAGATCCCGGGGCGTGGCCTTTCGTCTTATGGCACTTGAATATCGATGATTAAGAGAGAGGGAGCAGACATCGCATTTGGAGCATACAGTGAGCTCAACTAATGACGGCCATAACTTAAATATATCAGCACAGCAAACTCAACTTATCTATTAGTTCTTTAACTCATTGTCCATTCCTTTTTTTATATTTATGCGAATGAGTTTTTCTCCGATTTTGATATGGCAATTTTTTAGAAACATAATTGAAATTAAAAATCACTGCGTCTACGCTAGTGACGAAGCATTTAACAGGTTATGAAAGTCAACTAGCAAAATACACACACTTACATTTTAATAAACAAAGTAATAAAGTAAATTAGGCTTTGCTAAAAAATAAAACAAATTGAAAATAAAAATGAAACTTTGGATCGCTGTTTAATTTGTATTTTCAACGTTCAAAAAATTATACAAATTACTCATCGCTGATATACTCAAAAATTAAATTTATTGTAATTGATTATTTTAAAATTATGTTTTGAATAAATTGAGCAACTTTGTTATTTAGTCCTATTCTATGACAACTTAAGCACTTGACTTATAAATCAATAAAACTCCTTCATATCATTTATTAGTTTGTTAATTGATATTAAAAAACTTTCGCCATTCAAGAGTGTTTACTGTAACTCTGCTTAGAAAAATTTGACTTGCATTCCCTACAGAAAACATGCCGGGAATTTAAATTATTTTACAGTTTGATTTTTTGTTTTCATTTGTGATTATCAGGGTCTGGATTTTGTATTTTACACATGTATATATTTTTATAATATAATGTTTATTATAGTTAAGGAGAAGAACATATAGTAACATATGTATGTACATATGAAACATGTTGAAAAAGTATTTAATAATCTGATCATAGATTTTACACTTAAGAATCTAAAATCTAGATTCATGAATACCCAATCCAAGTCGCAGTTTAGTTTTTCGAATAATAAGGGCTCCATGCATGCGGCTATAAGTCGGGATTTAAGAGATCCGTTTCCGCTGGCATGGACCCTTCTTTTTATCGGAGTTGCCGTAATATAGACTTTTTGCGAACCATTAAGAGACGTATGGAACGATTGATAATTGAAATTTCAAAGCAACGATTACTTAGATGCCAAAAAATCGATGAGTTGAAAATGGCTTTGTCTTTTTAATTTTGCAGATACGTAAATTCGTAGGATAACTAAGTGTGATTTACATAATATTCCAACGTTGTTCCAAAATTGTGAAAATATTAAAAAAAAAAATTAATTTTCCTTTCTTAAATTATATATAATTAAAATCACTAATCGATGTGAACAACAATATTTTGTAAATACAATAATCTAATGGTCTTTTTTTTGTTTTTCCAATAGCAATTTCTTAAATCGAGTGGGAAACAATTGATTCAAGTAACATTTTTCATCTTCTTCTTCGAAAATATTTTGATAATCAAATGTTTCATGAATTTTTTTTTTCGTACAATCAACACAATATTTAACAATAATATCCTTAATGCATACTTAAAAGATACATAAATTTTAGAATGAGTTTTCTTCGGTGTAGAACATTCTATATTTCTAGCCAGGGATCGCAAATAAGAGTTATGAGTCGAAAAAAATCTAACACAAAATAAATTGATTTGGACATTGAGAAAATGGCACGTAATTGTTTTTTTTCCAGAAACAGGATAAATTATAATTTTTTTATGTTTAAAATAAAAAATTTTGTGCTTCTATTTTTTAATACAAAAAATTTCAAAATAAGTTTTATTTAATAGTTACACCATTACTTGTTTTAAAATTTGTATTATAAAAATTAAAAATAATAGTTCTCATTTTTTTTTTTAAATCATTAAATAACTCTTTTCTCATAATTTTTTTTTAGAAAACTTAGAATCGTTACGATTCTTGTTTGTAGCCGACAGACAATCAATAGAGAGCAGCGCAACCAGAGGCTGCCACTGCCTAAACTGAATACTCGAGAGGGAAGCTGTGCTGCCATTGGCCAACTCGATGAGCGCCTACACATCGACGCATATGCATGTGGATGAGCATAATCATATTCACACACACACAGAGAGAGATGCTAAATTTGGATACTGGTCGCGATCTCGTCTCAAGTGGCACGGCGATTGGTGAGCACCGCCGTCAGTGGCTGCAGCAGCAGCATCCCAGCCCAGTGAGCATCCATTGGATGTGCGGCCGATGCGCCTTTCTCATTCCGCAGTCGAGCTCTTGACGATACGGATGCGAGCGCGTTTACAGCAGCAACAGCAACAGCAGCAGCGGCAACTTTATAGTGGATTTAAAATTCTGCTCCAAATTCGAAACAATTGTCCACAGTCGTGTTTAACGGTATCGCGGTATCACGGATCACAGATCACAGATCACGAACCGACATCATCCGTTCGCACTTGGTCCAAACGTGGCAAGTGAGACACTTCATCGCTTCAAATTCGCAACTGCAACAACAACAACTACATCAGCAGCAGCAGCAGCAACAAAAACAATTAAGCGTGCAACCGCCGAGTTTATCATTCAATCAATCAATCGTTCATTCAATCAATTTGATAAGTGAAGAGTGTCAATAAGAAATTGGCAGTCATCGCGATCGAACCATTAAACGCCAAATTTTATAAATTACAAAAAGTTACGGAAAATCAAAAGGAAATATCAATTAGAAAATTGAAATATCGGAAGATCGGTACAAAAAAATATACTTATTTGAAAATTGCGTCGAGGTGTTGAAGCGATTGCAATTTTTAGTTTCTTTTTTTTTAGTTAGTTAGTTGTTCTGATTGACACACTGACAACTTGATCGGCAGCTTCGATTTTTCAACACTTTCGCAGGCCTCATTTGAATTTTGTTTATACATACATTGTATCCGAATCGAAACCTGTGCCCGGTTGTTAATATACCAATTTTTTGCAGTGTTTGTGCTTGTGTGTGTGTAATAATCAAATTTGACAACTGCGCGAAAAACTTTTCAAATCAAAACAAATCAAGTACTGAATACCAAATCAAAAGCATGTAAATGATTCAGTAATTTTTCGACTTTGTGTTGTTGTTGTTTTTTTCTGGTTTTTGTTTTTGGATGTATGTAAATACCTACATATATATTCTGGTCTTCTGCTCCTGATATCGGAGATACTCGCCCATATTTTGCTCTGATCAATCGTCAAACCGTCGAAAGCAAGACTTCACAACATAGGCTGCCCAAATGACACACATGATGGGGCCCACGGAATGTGCCAGCGCCATGGTGGCCACAATGCCATTCCTGGACAATGGCCTCAACGGAAATCTGGCGGATTATGGATGCTATGCAAATGATTATTGGACATCGCCCTATACAACCGGCGGGCTCAGTCCCATGAAACAGATTGAAGGTGAGTCGGGGGCAAGGGTTAGATATTCTCAATTGGATATTCAAAGATTTGTATGGGTTCGCCTAATATTCGGAATGTATGCACACTGGACTATAATCAAATATTTACATCATTCTATATTAATTTAATTTACTTATATGCTCGTCTACTCGTTATATGCATATTAAATCATTATTTTCCCATAAACTAAAACTTTTTTTTATGATGATATTTCATAAAGATGTTTTGATATAGAATTATGTTAAACATACTCGTAAATCGCAAAAGAGAGTATTTTGAAGCATCATATTCCCCACAACAGTTTGTGGTGCTGAATTTTATATTATCAATTTTTGCTCTACAAACTGTTTTATATAAACTTAAATTCAAATAACCAATAGGCTTACGAGTATCCGAGCTTATTCTGTTAATAAATTAATTAAAATTCTATTAAAATGTCGATAATAAAACGAAAATAAAGAGAAGTTCAATAATATACATGGTACATCCAAAAATGTATTTAATAAATATTATTAATATTGCAACTTTAATTCTAACTAGTTGTTCCTTCAATTCTAGTCTGATTTGCACTAAGCTAGTTTTTGATTTTGTAATACTAGTAATGTATAGGTTTTTTGAATATAATTTGCCGACGACTTATTACTTCACAAAATCCTTATTTAATTTAAGTATGAATTACTGCAAGTGAGCATAAAAATTCTTTAGCCAAGTACCAAAAAGATTTTACAGGTATGATTTAGCTCACAAATAAAATAAATGAATTAATTTTAAAAACTCCAGTTCTATTAATTTTTTTGTTTACCCACTTTATTTTAAAAATCAATATAGATTAGTTAAGTCTATAGTTATCTGGCATATATCAATGAATACTAAACAAAAACTCTATAATTTCAAAATAAAAGATCTAGCCGAGAGTGAAAATAGGAATAGGCGAGGGAAATTCACTTTCGCGAAATCTTGCCGAAAGTGGTAACCAGAACAGGCTATCGAAATGATTGTTTGATGGTCGAACTAGTAAAACCTTTGAATTCATTATTAATTCTATTTAAGAAAATTCCAATAAATATTGCAAAATGATGAGTTGAATTTCTTCTTCCATATAAAGTTCAAATAATTTTGATTTAAGTCTGCAGCATACACAGATTAATTTTCATTATCTTACTTATAGATGTTATTGTACTCAGTTACATAATTTAAAAAACTTTGATAAAGTTAGAGTTGTACCTAAATCAAGGGTAAACGGCTTCCATCAAGTACGTTTGAAATAAGATCGAGATACTAAACTTCTGTTATTTCAATTTTAGTGAAAAGTCATCTTTTAAATGGGGTGTTTTAAATCAAACTAATTACAATCCTTTTTGAATTTGTGTAGTCTCAGCAAGCTAAGCAAGCTCATACTAGCGATATATGTACAAATGCATCGAAAAATCGACAACTTGATTTTCGCGGAAGCAATTATCAACTATGTTACTTTAACACAATTATTAATTAATTGCCATTTAACAATTTTCACGAAAAATCGACAGCTTACTTGAGATTCTTTATTTAGATTTTTTTTATTTAGTTTTAAGTTGAGTCGTTAAATTTTTAATTAGCAAACTAAATGAAAAAATTTAAAAATGAATATAACGAAAAGTGGTATAATAAATGATAACTATAGCACCCAAAGCACAACAAATATTTGTGAATTCTGTTTTTGCTTCATTTTAAAATGCTTTTAAACCCATTAAGAATTTCTTTCTATACGATATAATTTACAATCGCTTATTTTCAGAGCGAATTTATACAACTCTCGAGTAAAAAACCCGCCGTAGTCTAAGATAACTTTAAATATCTTTTTACAAATAACTAAATGCATATTTTTGTGAAGCACATCTTCAGTAGTTATGAATTGAATTTTAGTATTTGAACAATAAAAGTTAGCTTGTATCTTGTATTTAAAATTTCTCTTTCAAGACTTAGAAACAAGCTTGCAATATTAAATTACAACCTCATGATCGTTTTTATCAGTTGCATCTTAAGTTCAACTTTCTGCTCAGAGTATCATCTATGACCTGGCACAGAATTCAACCAGAAGCGAAAGAATAATTACGAAGAAGCTTTGACCGTAGCGTGAAACAAGAATATAAACAAAGGGGGCAATTAGCGCAAACTTCTTAAGATTCTCGAGTACCAAGCGATAAAATTTGGTTTGACATTTTTGTTTGTATTTTTATATGTAGTATGTTATTTTTTTTTTTTTTGATGGTTGGGTTGGCGTGACAGAAAAACGATTATTTGTGCCAAACGCTAATTGATTTTAGAATTCATTCGTGAAGCGACTGCCGGGAAAATCACTGCTGAGGCCAGAACAAAAATTGTCTCATTAAGCGACAATTGATGGCGGAGCGTGCAACGGCAACAGCAGCAGCAGCAACAGCAACAACAGCAGCAACCGACTACTGCAACGTCGGCGACCTGTCATGGGTCATTTGCGATGACTCCGACAGAGTTACAAGCAATTGGAATGCAACTCCAACTGCAACTGCAACTTGCAGCAGCAACAAAAACAGCAACAACAACTGCTGCATGCGGCAATTAATTGCAAAATTTGTACTTAACGCGAGGCGCCTGCTGCCTCATCATTCTCCTTTCCCTCACACACTCTATATCTCTCTCTATCAAGGGCTGCCCTGAAACACTAAATTTAGCCGGCAACTCAATCAGCAGCAGTTGCACTGACGACTTTTATAATTGGATTGGCGTTGTTGTCGCTGCTTTTATATGCCTCTCATTATAGCCGCCTGATCCAATTTGTCGTGCGACTCCGTCTCTCTGCCCATCTCCGTTCTCATCCTCATCGTCCGGCTTGCGCCTGCGCAACCTTCCACTCATCCAAGTGTTTGATGTCTTACTCGGTCACACTTTAAATCAAATAAATCAAAACACAGTCATATACATACTATATAAAAAAACACCATCCAAAACATGCAAAGTGTTGCCTAACACTCGACAGATCTCATTTGATTTATGTGCGTCGCTTTTCCGCTCATTTGCTAGACAAATTTTTGCACCATGTCGTACCTGAATTATGTAGTCTGAAACGCATGTATCATAATTTATTTGTATTAAATTAGCCCAAGAGTTGATTTCACAAATTGTATTTAGCGCGGAAACCAATTTAACCCCTAATCTCAATTTTAATTTAATTTTACTTGTTGCGCTAGGAATCAATGAAATAAATTTTATTAAATTAAATTAAATCTTTCCCATGAGCTTGTAGTGCATTTCAAAATAACATCAATGGAAATAAATACTTATCCAATCAAAGCCCTAAGGATCTGGGGCAACTCGGTCTGTTTGTAATTTCTCCTAGTTATTTTTTGGAAATACTACTTACTTTTCGTCATATTTTCAGCACAGATAATGAAATGTGCTAATAATTTCTTTAACAATTACAATTTAGTGCAATATTCAGCTTGAATTTTAAATTATACTTATCCTTAATCAGCAATTGATTATATTATATTTTGATTGTTAGAACATAAGATATTATCTTAAGCGTATTAATGAACACCCTTCGTGCTGCTTTCGTCACTAGCGCGGACTGCCGTCCGCAGTGATTCCAAAAGTAAGAAATACCATTGATTTTGGACTATCAAATAATATAATTAATCTATCTAATGTTTCGGACAAGAATCTGTACTTATGCATAATCAATTCCATGAACCCAAATCCGATCGTACCTTATTCACAGCTTGCATTCAAACAGCGGGCAAGGATCGCAGCTCCTACAAGCCACTGGAGCAGATTGATGCCAAGCTGGCGGACATCGACACACAGAGCACGGGCAGCAGTAGGAGCAGCCAGGGGAGTAGCACCGGAAACTGTCAGGAGCAGGCGTCCTCTGTTCCCGATTATTCCGGCAGCAATGGCAACAGCAACAACAACAACAACAGCAATACCAGTAGCAACAACAACAATAACAATAGCAATGAATCAGCAGCAGCGACAACAACAGGAGCAGCAACAACGTCTGCCAAGAAATATAAAAACAGCCACAAAAAAGACAACAACAATTGCTCAACAAACAATGCGTCAAGCAGCAACAACAGCAACAACAACAAGAGCAACAATAACAATAGCAACAAAGGTGTAAGTGTCAAAATAATTTGGAAATAACAAAATTTAAGGGAGCTTTAATCATTCATTTTTTTGGTTGAGTTTATTCAATAAAATAACTTGAAATATCTTTTTATAAGTCAAATGATATACACTTCATTACCATTCTATTAATGTAATACCATTCAAACAACAGTAAAATAGTAAATTCGTGCAAAGATATTTCAAGTAAAGTTTTATTTGCAATTTTTATAATAAAAATTGAACAATAAGTTATATTTTTTATTTTTTTTTCAACGTTGCTAATAAGTGTAATGGTTTAACTTTTAAATATAAATTAAAAATAAAACTTATATAACAATTTGTATTATAAAAATTAAAAATAGAAGTTAATCCGCAATTTGTTTATTATAATCAGCTAAAACTAAATCATTTCAAAATTTTTTTCATAAAGCTTCTAAGCGTTACGATCGCTGGTTTATTCTGAAATGAACATTTAATTAAATTAATCAACAGTGCCGAAATTCGATTAATTCAAAGCTCAAATATATGTTCGAAATATTAGTATAAATAATATAATACGTAAGAGCGAACAGTTTTGAACCGAGATTCATAAAACCGATTTGGGTTTCTTAAACCAATCCCCTAAAACTATAATGTAAAACATTTAGTAGCGCCAAGAACCCGAACCAATTCTATTAATAAAAGAAAAATAGTTACATGTCTCTCATGTTCTCCTCAAATCGCGCAACTTTTTGAGAATCGGAAGAAAATCATTAAATTTGAAATATAAATCATAATACTAAGTTGGATTATTTAAAAATTTACCATTTACCATCACTATTAATTTAATTTATTTATAAAGTCATATAAAAAGATGTAAACTAGGGCTCGAACCAATACCTTAGGTTCAGGAGTTCGCGAATCGAACCAAAAATATTAAAATATAAAAGCTGTTTTCTATTTTTACAATTAAATTTAATTTTAATAATTAAACATAATTTTTTAAAAGATAAAAAAAGAGTTCTTATTTCCAAGTTTTTTTTTAATAAAAATTATAATCGTTACGGTGCCTGCATTTTCAAGTTAAGAGTAATGTATAGTTAATAGACGAACATAATTTTTGTTTATCGACAGGAACCCGAGTCAGTGCATCCATCGCTCGCGCAGGCCATCGTCGTACTGGAGACAAAAGCACTGTGGGATCAGTTTCATGCGCAGGGCACCGAGATGATCATTACGAAAACGGGTCGTCGAATGTTTCCCACATTTCAAGTGCGGATCGGAGGTCTCGATCCCCATGCCACCTACATATGCATGATGGACTTTGTGCCCATGGATGATAAGCGATATCGTTATGCGTTTCACAAGTAATTATCAACCAGGTGGATGACTAGGTTCGTCCAGGCAACTGATCAAATCTTTTGTTTTATTTTCTGCAGCTCGTGCTGGGTCGTGGCGGGCAAGGCGGACGCCATATCGCCACCAAGGATTCATGTGCATCCGGATTCGCCAGCAGCGGGCGCCAATTGGATGAAACAAATTGTGTCATTCGATAAGCTGAAGCTGACCAACAATCAGCTGGACGAGAACGGCCATGTGAGTACGCGTCATCCAGTCAAGTGGGCTATAAATTCGATGCTTTGCTTTGCTTTGTTTATGCCGGGCACCAAACATTTGGTCACCGGCCGCGTCCAAAGTATTTTTTATTTGTTGAAGCGCTAAACAAAAGTCGACAGGCGTAATTCGAATAGCATTCAAAATACTTATGGGCATGTGTGTACTATATGTACGTATTTCCCCCACTTCAATTTTGATATTCACAGATCATACTGAACTCCATGCATCGCTACCAGCCGCGCTTCCACTTGGTCTACTTGCCGCCAAAGAACGCCTCTCTGGATGAGAACGAGCATTCGAGTCACTTTCGCACGTTCATATTCCCGGAGACCAGTTTTACGGCCGTAACAGCGTACCAGAACCAGCGAGTAAGTAACATAGACAAGCCAGGGCGGGCATCCAGATTCAGATACAGATTCAGATACAGATACAGAGACGAAGCACTTGACCCACTTGTCATCAGAACCACTTGTAAACGACAAGCGCCAACGCTTTTCAATTTTTCTAATTTACATTCTCGAAACATTTGGCCGAAAAGACTTTGCCATTGGGTTTGTTTGTTTTCTATTTCTTGTACTCTTTTATTATTATTAATTTACAATGCGAAATCGCATAATCGAGCTCCTCGGGAAAATTCATTATTAAATATTGTGTGAAATCGCCAATGGCAAAAGTGATTGTTATCAAATTTAAACATTGGGAATCTTATCTAGCTAAAATTCAAGCTTTACAGCCCAATATGAATTAAACTAATATCAATAAAACTATTCATCTAACTTGACAAGGGAAAAAGGTTCTTGTTTAATGTTGTCTCAGTTTATTTAATAAAAATGTCTATCTATCAAATATCTATAAAACAGATAGGCAGAAAGGCTGAATTATAATACCCTCTGCCGTGCGTTGCTAGGGTATAATTCATAATTTTCCAAGTGGTACAACAGCAATAGCAACAATAACAACAACAACAACAACCAGATGATCAACAAAATGAAAATTCTTTGGCATTTTATTTTTAGCGGCATTTTTCCGAAAGTATTTAAATTATTTATGCGCTCAAAGTGGGTGTTAACACTTTTCGTTCTACAATTTATTGCAAATAATTTTATTCTGTACGTGTGAGTGTTTAAACGTGTGCGTGTGTGTGTGTACATCCACATACTTTTCTGTTGTTTTTTAATGCTTTGTAAACATTTTCAAATTTGTTGCATTTCTCACAACAAATAATTAAAAAAATCAGAATAAGAGCTCCGAAATATTAACATTATTTATTAATAAATATAATTGAGGCCAAACCATTTGAATCATTTTACATATATTATTCGTATTGCAGGTAACACAGCTGAAAATATCTAGCAATCCTTTTGCAAAAGGATTTCGAGATGATGGCACCAACGATGTGTAAGTAAACCAAATAAGTATATTTTTATCTTCCAAATATGAATACTTCCTTTGAGAAGATTTTTTTAACAGTTTGATCATGAAACTATAACTGTAAAGTGAGTGGTATCGTCTAGTCGAGAGCTTAATCAACTCGTCTACTTGTTTTCGGAAGCATTCAAAACTTTTCCAACGATAGCATTTTTAAAATGAAACAACAAATAAATTAAACAACAAATCTTTTGTAAGCTTCAAAAATATGACATAAAATGTTAAAAAAAATACGTCCGAGCGATAGTTTGTGGCATCAACGGTAGGAATAGAAAAATATCAATGGGCACCTTTGAAAGTCGATTGATATTATTCCCATTTGTTGTCGCGCATTCGTTTTGAAATGAAGCATCAGAATCGTGATTGTTTTTGTTTAATCATTAGATAATTTGTTATGAAATTGACCCAGTTGGAGCAGCTCCCATTCGAAATGTTATCAGATTCCAGAGGCGGCCAAGTGGCTTACTAGACAGCCCGTCGACCGTCGACCGCTGCTGTTGCCATAAAGAAAGGCATTCCGGGAATTGCCGACGCTTAGCGTCTACGTCGCGTCTACAAAAATAAAACACATGAAACAATAACTCAAAACGAGGAGTGGAGTGAGTGGAGCATAAGCATCTATGGCTGGCTGTGATGGGGCAACTGACAGATGTGCCTGCTTGCCACGATGGCATAAACAATTTGGGTCTTCGTCTTTCGGATTTCATATTTTTTTGGGGGGGTGGGAGGTCGATTGTAAACAAATCGGCAGAGCAGCGACTGCAAACTTAAATATTTATCGGAAACGATTTCAATTTTACAATTTCAATTTCATTTTTTAATTTAATTGCAGTACCAGCAGCAGCCTGGGCATGTCTAGCATGAGCCACGAGAGCCAAGCACGCATGAAACAACAGCAGCAACAGCAACAGCAACAACAGCAGCAGCAACAGCAGCAACAGCAACAACAAATGCATCAGCAACACCTTAAAACAAAGGACAGAACGCCGCCCAACAGCTTCAGCTTGAGCTGCACTGAGCTTGTTGAACACCAGACAGCAACAACGGCAACGTCGGCAACAGCAATACCCGCAACAGCAACAGCAACATCACAATTGCCCATGCAGCTGCCGGCGACGCCGTCAAGCAGCTCCACGTCGGGCAACTCGCCGGACCTATTGGGCTATCAGTTGGAGGCATCGTCGCTGCCACAGCAGCAGCAGCAGCAGCTCCACCAACACCAATTGCAGCAGCAGCAATCAGCGCCACAGCAACTGCATCAGCAGCAACAGCAGCAACAGCAACATCAACAACAACAGCAACAGCAACAACAACAGAGCCTACATCAAATGTCTACCAGCTACGGTGGCAGCTATCATCATCATCCCTATCAGCATCAACATACGGCGACGCCACTGACTCCGCTCTCGGCTAGCTCCGCCTCGCCGCCAGCGGCGGGCGCTGCTGCTGCCGCGGCTGCCACCCAGGTGATGGCGGCGGCCAACATCTACTCGAGCATTGGCCAGCCGTATGCGGCGGAGCAGAGCAACTTCGGGGCCATCTATCATCACAACGCGGCGGCGGCGCACTACCACAGCCATGGCAGTCCCTATGGCAGCCCCTACGACAAGCTCAAGGTCTCCACGGGCCACATGCGACAGGCGGCGGCGGCTGCCTACGGCATGAGCAGCTATCAGAGCTTCTATGGATCCGCGCCGGCAGCGCATCAGATGATGCGGCCCAATAGCTACATCGACTTGGGGCCGCGCTGAGTCCATTATTGGATCACTGTCCAAAAGTATTATAAAGTAGTCAGCCTGGGGTCTGAACTCAAGTATTACAAGTATTTTCAAGTCTAAATTATACTCAACTCAACCCAACTCAAATATATATGTATTGAACTTTTTTTTCTAGTCTTAAGGGACAGATTTGTGTCTAGTTCTAAAGTGTGCCAAAAATGTGTCTTAATTGTATTAGAATGTAACTAATTTTTTTTTAACCATTTTTTTGTACGTCGTATGTTATGTACTTGCATTGCCTTGTAATCGTTATTAAAAATATAGATTTTGTAAGTTTACTCTATCTCGATAATCTGATTTGGGGTTGTCACACTTGACCGTTGTAGCCTTGCAGATATTTTATGCTTGCAAGGATAATAAAAATGAGCAATTCAATACGATAAGAAATCGATAGTGCCAGCCGATATTACGTAATATATTTGTGTCAATGGAAAACATACAAAATTTCCACATACACTAGCCAGAAAAACTATGCGTACAACCTTTTATTTACTTAAACAGCTATTGTAAGTCAAGTCATTACAGTAAAAAAAAATATATTTTAACTTTTATCCTCGATTTTTTAAAAAAAAATATTTTGACGCAAAAAAAACCTTGAAACAATTCTAAAAGTAGCTGCAAAAAAAAATTTTCAAAAATCTCTACGCTAGTCTTTTTTATAATTATTTTAAAATTCTAAAAATTACTATTTTATACCTTTTTCCTACTTTTCACACAAAAAGTGGATTTTAAGCAATTTTGAAAAAATTAAAAATATACTAGCAAAAATATTTTTGAAAAATTTTTTGCAGTTACTCATTAAAATTTTTTTTTTAAAAATCGAGAATAGAAGCTGAAAAAGTAGACGTTTAAAAAGAAACGAAATTTTCAATGGGTGCTTAGTGGGTTAAGGAAATTTTGCATCATTCTAACGGAATGTAAACGACCTTCCCAGATAAATTTTTTACTATGAAGACCTGACTTACAATAGCTGTTAAAGTAAAAAAAAAGTTTGTACGCATAGTTTTTTGGCTAGTCTACATAAATATATTAACAGCAAAAAGTTCCTTTGCTATTAAATCTAAGAGAATCGAGCCGCAATTATAAAAATTCAAATAACCAAAATGTTAACAAAAAAACTGCTGATTGGTCAGAGTTGCAACGTAGAACGCAGATCATTCTCTTGGAATTGCAAGCTGAAAGGCTGCAACGGTCAAATGAACCCTTAATTGTTTTACTTATGTACATACATACATACATTGATGATATATACTACTTATGTAAGTACTTACATTGAAATGCTGCTACAGTTTCCACAATAAAAGCAAAATTTTAAACAAAACCAAAAGCGACTTTCTTAGTTTACGGTTAAATGCGTACAGGCAAATAAAATGGCTGCCAGCAGCCTGCAATTGGTTCATTCTTTGTTTATGTTTATGCTCGTCAGCCTCCACAATCTCTTTATCTCTCTCTCTCTCTGTCTCTCTCTGCCTGTCTGTCTCTGTCGAGTAAACAAAAAGTGCCATTGATTTAATTGAGAAAAACCAACGAAAGAGTGTGTTCACACTTGCACATCGGCCAAACGGACACACCGACATACACGCACACACACACATACATACACACCTTTGAGTCAGTGTGCGCATTGAAATCAAATGGTTTCGTTTGTTGTTTTCACGCTTATCTTCGCCCTCCACAACTCCCCATCCCCCACAACAGAGTCCCATTTTGATAAGCGCATTACGAGCTGCGTCTGTTGACAGATGAAAGCAGATAAGTCGTCATATCTGGAAACTAGAACATCAAAGTAAGCAGAAGATTCCGATTACACTAGTACGAGTACAATACATCACAGAATTATTGTGCATTATTTTTTGCAGTAGCCCGAATATATCTACATATGTATAGTTTTTCAAGGGCTAATACTACCTATTATTACATTGCACAAAAATGTTGAAACTCAAAACTATTAGTAATTTTTAAGGCTTATTACTTAAACTGTTTATCAGATACAAACAAAATATAAGGCACGGCAAAGATTTGACATCGTTGTAGAGTTCGCTTGAAAGTTTGTTTGGTATACTATCTCCACAAAGTTTTATGCTAGTTTAAATCTTTAAAAATGTAGTATTTGATTTTAAAGAACTTTGATTTTATCAATGTGGAGAGATGTTACCGATTAAATGTACCGGACAAAGAAACCCGGACACCAAAAAAGAGTAATTTTTCGAGTTTTCTTAAAGTTTTTTATTTACTTGATCTTAGGCAAAACGTTGGTTTCCTAGGGACTGTTCGGATGATACAAAACATTCCTTAACCCATTAAGTACCGATTGAGATTTTCGAATTTGAAAAAAAGTCTACTTTTAAATATTTTTTCCTAGGGCTCAAACCAAAAAAGTTGGAATGCAGAAACATTCTTTAAACAATTCAAATAGTGACTGCAAAAAAATCTCTTCGCTAGTATTTTTTATAGTTTTTTGAAAATGGCAAAAAAAAAGGCACTTTTTGCATGAAAATGAGGAAAAGTGTCTTTTTTTTTATAAGCAAAATATGTTTTATGTGTATTAATTTTTTGTACACCCTTATGATTGAACAGTTTTCTCCATCCTTTGGAAAGCTGATAAATTCCGACCATTGGAACTCCTCATTTTTATCGGCGAACCGAATTTGGATCAAAAGGTTTTTGACACCCTGAACATTCAAAAAATAATATGTGGCATTACTTCCGAGCTCAGTTGAAGATGTTCTTTTATATGTATGTATGTATGTGGATATTTTTTAGTGAGGGAAGCATCGAGCTGGTTTTCGTATTTTAGATTGTGGTATGTTAACTTTTCGGCAATCTATCGCCTCCAATGCTTTTAAAAACTCTAAATTTTCGGAACAAAAACCTCGTATGTACCTTGCCGTTTACTTACTGCATCTTCGGTTGGTTTGCTGAGTCCTCTACAAATATTACCGAAAAACGATTCACTTTTCCAAAAAATAAAAATTTGAGATATTGGGGTCTAGGAACAAATCGGACATGACTTTCTTTCCAACCAAATATGACAAAACCATTGTTTTTTTAAATAGTCCCTCATTTATTATTCATTTTTTTTGCCGAATATTTTCTGTGCTATTGTTCATGCACTATTTTCGTATTTTGCTCGTTCTCGTGAGTTATACAAATTAATTAAATTTGAAACAAAAATAACTTAAATTTATTAAGATACCTGTAAAAAGAGATCACTTTTCAAACAAAACCTAAAAAACTGATTATATAATTTGTACGTGGAAAGTGATTGTATTTTCTGTATCTTTTCCCTTTAGATACAATCTCAGGATCATTGTTTTTCTCGGATTCATTCATATTGTACATTGATTCATTAGATGAATCACAATGTTGACCACACCCTTGTGTGCCCGTATCTCGCCCTGCTGATACTGGCTAATCTAATCAATAAATATTACCGAATTAACAACAAGTTTCTTTATGAAACCTCTGATTAATGTGATCATAGCTTGCTCCACTCATTCAATAGTATGGTTTCATGTGGAAATCGGGCATTCCAGTTATGGACAATGCTTTCTTATCAACAATAGGTGCACTCGTTTACAAGTTTTCTGGGGTCCAAGTCCGAGGTGTAATGCATTCTGTTAAATATTCTATATACTGATTATGTATGTACATAATACCTATGTTATAAGAACTACATACATACATACATATGTGCCATACTCGAATACTTTTAGAGGACAGAGACCTGAGCATTGAAGCGTGTGACATGTGGCGCTGTTATCATTAGTAACGGCACGTTTATGACGTATAGTAAATATATGTACTTATGTACA